>PVKC010017937.1:0-19942 GCA_004027635.1 Crocidura indochinensis
AAAAAAAAAAAAAAAAAAAAAAAAAAAAAAAAAAAAAAAAAAAAAAAAAGAAAAAAAAAAGAAAAGAAAAGAGATAGCACAGCGGCATTTGCCTTGCAAGCAGCCGATCCAGGACCAAAGGTGGTTGGTTCGAATCCCGGTGTCCCATATGGTCCCCCGTGCCTGCCAGGAGCTATTTCTGAGCAGACAGCCAGGAGTAACCCCTGAACACCACCGGGTGTGGCCCCAAAATCAAAAAAAAAAAAGAAAAGAAAAGAAAAAATGTATGCAGACAAGCAGTTTAGCATCAATTATGAATTTAGAAATTATCAAAGGAAGATGAAAATCTCAAGTATATAAAAATATCTCAAGTCTGTAAAAATAGTACTTATTAAGTGTACTTATTGGATCAACAAAGAACTCAAAAATGGCAAGGATTTGGGGACAAGTGAAAATTAAGATTTATTTTGACATGTATAAACAAGAATAATGAAGTATATAATTTTATGCAAATGTATGATGCAGTCCAAGTGATTATCTAGTTAATATTGTCTTGAATATGAATCTCTTACTAATTCTATGCTAGTAAAATAAATTATTCATCAGAAATTTTTTGAATAAAATAATATTACAGTATAAAAAAATCTAAAAAATGTTTTTTAATTTCTTAACCATTGCTGAAAAAATTCAAAGATACTGTTTCATTTATCATATTACATTTGCATGTATGTACAGTATGTCACAACTAACATGTAGTAATGATTTGGAAAGTAACTGGAATTCTAATAAAAATATAGTGCATTTTTACCAAAGTAATAAATATTTGCTTATTGTATAATACAAATAAAATCAGTATGTTGTAGATGTTCTGCTAATTTTTCTGGAAGTATTTTCATTTAAAATGTTGAGGAATGCAAATTGTCAGCATATCTCATTATTTTAAATACAAGGTAAAACAAATCTGAAAGAATAGAAATGTATTAAAAATGCCAGAACATTATATGATCAACTAAATCAATAGTATTGAATTTTTTTTAATTTGGAAATGTGAAACATAAAAAATAGACTGTTGACAAGTATATAAATGAACAAAACAAAAGTAACTCAGAATTTACGGCAAGTATTAAAAAAAATAAAATCCCTACCAGCTTGCCTACTTATTCTTTTACCATGTAAACTATTACTTAGCATTGATATTTTCAACTTAAAAGGTTAAAAAACTATTCACTTAAGCCTTTATTCTTATGCAAGCCTTAATTTAGTATTTTTAATTAATGAAAATTATCAATCACCTTACAAGCACATACATAGACACAATTAGAATGTTAGTCGTTTACCAAAAAAGATAACTGAACAAGTTAAGCATTTGAATTTTGTATATATATTCATGTATTGATATGTGAGGCAATTCAGAATTTTGCACATTTTCATTGCAATTTAAAATAAGGAAATGTAGAAAGCATATGTACATTGAAGATAAAAATATCTGGAACCTCTTCTTTTAGATTTTTCAAGTCTTTGATTTCTCTGTACTTGAGATGGTCTTCGAAGTATATTAGAATATATTACATTTCCTTCATTCATATCTGAAGAGCAAAGAGATGACAAAAATATATTTCAATCATAATATTTATGAAATAAGGAAATAAAATTAATATGATGATATTAGACTTGGGAAGGAAATCAAATATGAAGTAAGTTGGATATATTTTCAAATGCTAAAGTATTTAAGAAAAATGTAATAATGTAGTTAGTAAGTAGGCATGCAATATCATTTGATGACTTATAAATCTCAAGATATAATTTACTGATAAAATATAAAAATATCTAATGGATTTTAAAATACAAAGTAAAGCAAATCTGAAAGTATATGTATATAATAAAAATTTTATAGGAGGGGCCGGAGAGATAGCATGGAGGTAAGGCATTTGCCTTTCATGCAGAAAGTTATTGGTTTGAACCCCAGCATCCCATAGGGTCCCCAAGCCTGCCAGGAAGGATTTCTGAGCGTGGAGCCAGGAGTAACCCCTGAGCACTGCCGGGTGTGGCCCCAAAACTAAAACAAACAAAAAATGTCATAGGATTATGTGTTCAAGAAAAGCAATAGTATTGTATTATTTTAAGTTTGAAACATGAAACAAATATGTAGACAGTTGGCTAGTGCATAAATGAAAACAAAATATAACAAAACAAAATGTACATAAGAATGACACTGATCTTCCCCATCTGGCATTTAAATTCAAGTGATCCATCATTATTTCTGTTCCTCATTCTTCCCTTCCTCCACTCTCCATTTCTTCATGACTCTCTAATATAGTTATGTCGTTCATAACATAAGAACTTTTACATACTATATGTTTTATTAAAATTCTTCATTTTCTAATATAGTTATGCTTTTCCCATTTAGCTCATTATAAATTTTGTTTCATCAATCTATAAATTAAATTCGACCACCTTAAATTAAACCCCCAGATTCTTCAATGATAATAAATTGTTCCTAGTTTTCTTATCTTTCATTATAATCATTCTATTATCTATTTTTGTTGCTTTAATTGAAGACTCTTGTTATAAAGCCATGTATTTATTATCTATTTATCTATTAACTATTAACTATCTAACTATTATTTATTAACTATTGCTGTAATGATTTTGTCATATAAAAATCTATTAAATCTATCTTAAAGTTATCTGCTAAACGAATTTTAGAACAAATTGTAATTTGGAAAATAGTTTTTCTGATTAAAATCTTTTAGAAAGTAGGAAAGCAATCAACATGACATTTTAAACACTCTTCCTAAAGATAGTAGACACAAATTCTCTTAATCAAAAGGTAGCTCTTCCAGGAAAAAGAATTTATTCTACTTCTGTTGAATTTGCTGTTCTTTCTTTTTTTTTTTTTTTGGATCCATGTTCATACAATGTAATAATGTCTAAGTAAAAATATTTACATAAAACAAAAAATATAAAATGATAGATAACATATACATATAGCATATAATAGCATGTATGTTAACATATATAAAACAATATATAAAATAACATAAATTATGGCATTTTATATATAAATATAAAAATAAATAATAATGACAAAAGCTTAAGAGCATTGAAACTTACCTGATATAATCTCCCTGTTTCATTTTCCTTCATACATTCTCATGTCTTTTACTCTATTCACATTACCTACAATGTCACTCATGCTTTTCTCCTTTTTTCTATATATACTATATTTATATATAGATATATATTTATATATAGATATATGTTTATAGATATATATTTATAGATGTATAAATATATATTTATATATAATTGGAGAAATAAAAAACAGAGAGTCTGGAATAGAGATCACTTGAAAATTTAGTTTATATTTATATCCACTACTTTGAAAATATATACTGGTATAGTTTTAAAGCAATATTTCTTTTATCCAGAACCTTAATATTATTTACTCCATTTTTCCTAAAATCATTTTTAAAAAGACCTTTGCGTGAATATGATCAATAATTGGAAAGTAATTAATACCTGATTTTGAGAAGAAAATTTCTGATGTTGGTCAGAGTACCGTGCATAGATCCCGGGAAGATGCAGATCTAAACTCTTTCCAAAGAGAGTTAAAGATTTTTATACTGCTAAATAATCATTAATATTTCAGGAAAGAAAACAAAAAACAGACAAATTTTTCTATTCTGTGAGAAACTCTGATAGGAGAACACAGAATTCAATAATACCAGTGCTCTGGAGGCAACCACACAGGAAACTCATTCACTGCTGTTAGTTTAGTTTTTTTATTCTCTTTAGGTTGGACCTTTGGTCAGACCTTTACCATAGGTTACACAAGTCACAGAACATATTTCCAGTCACATCAATCACTTTCCTTCAGCCTTTGCATTGTGACAGATATAGAAGAATACATTGCAAATTAAATTATTTTAAGGAACTATATCTTGCAAAAACTAAGTCGTGCCAGTCTTTGAACATTTTCAGTGACAGAGGAGGCATAGTTTTTTTTTTTTTATCACTTACCCTCTTTGTTATTTTTATTACCCTCTTTGCTATTTTTTACAGTCTTACAACATTTATTGTTAGTTCTGTCACTTTCGAAAAATCATTCCTGTCTTATCTCTGAAAGACAAAAACAATTTTAAGTACTATCAAAAGTCAATTCAAATAAAAGTCACATTATTAAAATAATTTAATTCTTTGGATGACTAAAAACCACAAAACATTCTGACAATTCTAACACTGCTTTACCTACCTAGATTGATTTAAATTCGAATTTATTTTGCATCATGTCTTACCATTTTCAAATATTTAATGTGATTGACATATAGTCTATTCTTCATCATCTTCAAGAATGCTAACATACTTCAAGCTACAAAATAAATGAAAAATATAATCAAGATGAATAAACAATTTGTGAAAAATTAACCCCTTTACAATCCAAAATTAAATTAGGAATCAAGATAAATCTAATAAAATTAATTCCACCTAAAGAAGCAGGACCATGTTGTAGCTAAAATTATTTTAAAATGTAAAAAAAAACTATCAAAATATTTTTATTTACCAATAACTAGCTTACATGGTTATGGAATTTCAGATGTTTATCATTATTTTATTGAGTAATACATTTCCAGTATTCCAGTGTCATTCCAATGCCTAATGGCTTCTCTTCTCATTTCTTCTTCTCATTCTATTTTCCTCCCATAACAATGATAGTTTACCAAGTCTAGCAGTTGTTTACAATAGTCTAGCAGTTGATTATACTTGTGTTTGTTTCTTTTGAGGAAAAATTCTTTACAAGAGCGTAAAGGCTTATGCTTAAGGAATAACTGCACTTTGATATGACTATCAAAGTGTCAATAGTCCTCCATCACCTACATTTAATCTATAGATTCTTTCATCCTTTAACCCTTTCATTCCCCCATCCCAGCTAACTTCAGCTCCTTCTTCAAAGTCTAAAGTCTCCACTTGCCTCCTGTAGTGATCTAGTACTGCAAGATATTCCTCTGGAACAGCACAGTGTCTCCATCCACCTTCTCACCCATCTAAGCACATGCTACCCCGTGGAAGATTCGATGGGCATAAATGTGAGCTCTCTGCTGCCCCAGAACTCTTTTCGGTTGTGAACAAAAGACAACAATAATGATCTCTTTAAAGTGAATAAAGATTAAAAAGATCTTATGTTTAAGAAATGTTAGTTTGAGGAATGGAAATACTGGCGCAAAAAAATGAGTTGACAAAAGTGACAACGAAAGCAATCACGACAAACACAAGAACCCAAAGCGGAAAAAGAGGAAGAGGATAGAGAAGCAAGTGTCCGGTGAGGAAAAGGGGCAGAAGCAGCGAAGCATGCAGTAGGAGAAAAAGAATCGAGATCATGACTGTGTGAAGAATGAGGCAGAGAAAGATCTCCAGTGTCAGGGACCTGTGAAATTAGATTGCCTCCTGAGTAGCCTCTCATAAGCTCTTTAACCAATCAAGAAGTAGAACAGATGATCCCTCAGGAAGCTTTGCGTCAGCTGATGAGATAATTGCAAAGAAAAGGCCCAAGTGCTTTCTTTTCATTTCCTGTTACTGATTTTATTGCTCCAGGCTACTCCATAATCATTGAACTCCTAATGGATTTTAGTACCATGAAAGAAAAGATAAAGAACAATGGCTACCAGTCCACAGAAGAACTAAAGGATAACTTTAAACTAACGTGTACTAATGCTATGATTTACAACAACCCAGAGATCGTTTATTACAAAGCTACAAAGAAAATGATACATTCAGGGATGAAATTACTTAGCCAGGAGAGAATTCAGAGCTTGAAACAGAGCATTGACTTCATGCCAGATTTGCAAAAACGTTAAAAGCAGAAAGATTGTACAGACACCCCTCAGAGTGGGGAGGACACCTGTGACTGGCTGAGAGAAAGCGAAGACACTGGAAAGCCTGATACTCTCACTTTGAAGCGTTCCAGCAAGGAAACAAAAAGAAAGACAAAGATATGCTTGATGACAGATGTTAAATCAGTAACTTGGAAATAGAGCAGGAACAGATTGATTGCATCTTCAAGGAATTTGGAGGAAAGATGACCAGGAGACTTGTTAATAGTCAGTGTGAGTTTAAAAGAAGAAAACCAGATGGGACCGCCTCCTTCCAACATGATCTGTCTCCTGGGTCCCACATACAGGGAAATGATTTTGATGAATAAGTGACCAATAATCTTAAAGATTGTTCACAGCAAGTGACCCCAGGTGATATATGGAGTTCGGAAAGCAATGAGGATATCTGTCCCCTACTCCATTGTAGAAAGCAACTTGGTAAATTTAACGGAAGGTTTTGAATATCCTCAAAAAATAATGTGGCTGAATGTGGACCTGATGGGGTAGAAAGCTGGCTGGTTTGGATTATAGACTATATACATATCTTTTTCATTCTTAAATTGAAAATTCTTTTCAGAAGATATTAAAATTTATAAATTATGCTTTGATTAAACCTTGCAAAAATTTTAATGTTCCGGAGAATGAACGTATTAGGTAATGAAGCTGAATCTCAACAAGCAAAAAAAAAATATGAGTTGACAAACTTTTTTTTTAATTATTATCTTTATTTAAGCACCATTATTACAAACATGTTTGTAGTTGGGTTTCAGTTATAAAAAAGAACATCCCCCCCTTCACCAGTGCAACATTCCCTCTAGCAATGCCCCCATCTACTTCCTCCATACCATGGGCAGGTCTTTCCCATCATCATCTCAGTTGTCTCTGTGTATTATTACAATATCTTTTTATTTTTCTTAAATTCCATAGATGTGTGAGACTATTCTGTGACTATCTCTCTTCCTCTGACTTATTTCACTCAGCATAATAGTTGAGTTGACATTATTAAGAAAACACAATGAGGGCCCGGAGAGATAGCACAGTGGTGTTTGCCTTGCAAGCAGCCGATCCAGGACCAAAGGTGGTTGGTTCGAATCCCAGTGTTCCATATGGCCCACCGTGACTGCCAGGAGCTGTTTCTGAGCAGACAGCCAGGAGTAACCCCTGAGCACCGCTGGGTGTGGTCCAAAAACAAAAAAAAACAAAAATCAAAAAAAGAAAACACAATGAACAATCCGATCAAAGCAATACTGGTGTTTTGAAACTGTCTGTATAGCCAACATTCCCTTGGGAAATTTTATATAACAATACCAGTTATATAGTTGAAGTGTGCTTCTTTTTTTTTTTTTCTTTTCCGTTTTTGGGTCACACCCAGCAGTGCTCAGGGGTTACTCCTGACTCCATGATCAGAAATTGCTCCTGGCAGGCACAGGGGACCATATGGGGCACCGGGATTCGAACTGATGACCTTTTGCATGAAAGGCAAACGCCCTACCTCCATGCTATCTCCCGGGCCCCTGAAGTGTGCTTTTGAGTCGATGTATTATCAATGGACAGTACTTAGTCATCATAGAAGACAGAGTCAGAAGAAGGAAACCCAGGAGCATATCTGAAGAGTGTTAAGCCACTGGGTGTGGCAGCAACGTTTCAAAGAGAAAAGTAAAAATTGAAGCAAAATATTAGGTTAGGATTTTGCCTTGCAGGTGCCAATCTGATTCAATTCTTGGTGTCCCATATGATTCACATAGAGTGCAAGGAGAATTTTCTGTGAGCAAGAGTCAAAAGTGAGCCCTGAGCACCAACAGGTGTGGCCTCCCAAAACAAAATAAACAAATTTTTAAAAAATGAAAAGACAAAACAACAACAGAAAGTTTTTCTTTGTCTTATAATCATCTTTAGATATCATATCTTATATATCAAAATATTTATTATAATCATCTATAGATAAGTCAATGTGGTTAAGACAGCAGCATTTTTCAATAAAGTGAATCTCAAAGAAAATATTTTAGTAAGATTTAAATTAATGTCGTCATAATTGCTACAAACAGAAGATGGCTAACTACAAAAGGTATGGTAGAAATGTATAGCATCTCCACTGATGTAGCAAAAATTAAGAGTTCCTTCATCCTGCTATTTATGGACCAGGCTCTGATTCTCAGTGCTGCTGAGGCATCCTTGTGCAGATCAAAGAATTTACAAACCAGCAGCAAGACCCACAATAGCTATAATAATCACTTTAATTACTGCACAATACAAAGTAAAAGAGAGTAGACAGATAGTTATCAAATCTAAGAAAGACCAGATTTAGATAAAAAAAAAAAACTAGTAGAACAGTAACTTTGAGAGGTCTGAGGAACTAAAAATTTTATTAGCAAAAGTAGCAAGATGTTTAGGGAGCAAAAATTGATGGAAAGAAAAATCAACAAGCAGCCTGTGGAAAGGGTTTATTGACTGAATGAATGAAGACTTGACTGTTGGTATTTCAAAGTAGTGGGGAAATGGGACTGATACCTAGAGAAGAACAAGAAACCAGAAAACTAACCTTTGCAAAAGACCAAGAAAAGATGGTGATGTCATCAGGACTCTCTAAATCCTTAAAAATTCTATCCTGACAGTGGATGTAATGGTCTTATCCTACTCATCTAGGTTGCAGTCACCAACATCATCAGATGCCAGGAAGCCCCAGACAGGTATTATATGACCAAGTAGCCCACTCTCTAAGTGAAATATGGCAAAAATAAAAGCTGTTTTACAATGGAATCAATAAAATTATTTAAAAATTAATTATTTAATTTTTTTGGTTTTGTTTTTGTGTCACATCCAGCAGTACTCAGTGGTTACTTCTAGCTTTGCATTCATGACTCAATACTGTCAGGAATGCTGGGTCTATTTGTGATGCCTGAAATGGAATCTGGAAATGCTGCATGCAAGGCAAATGTCCAACTCTGGCCCCAATTATTTAAATTTATTGTGAATTTTAAATAGTTTAAATATTAATCAAATTAAAATTTTGATTCAATCATATTTAATATACAATTTCAAATTATATTTTAAATTTAAATATCAAATTATATTTAATTATATTTAATCACAGTTCTATTTAATTCTTCATTAAGTTACAGATTTAATTATTGATATAGGAATTTAAGAGAAATTCATTTTTTACTATTGTTAAAAACACACCTGTATTATTAGAGTTACTGGAAATGATGACTCTGACAGACACACATAGGTACTTACATGAACACAGAAGTATATATTGCTCTATGTTTAAATATTTATGCCAATAGCTACGTTTCAAACAGAATGGCATGAGATGTCTGAGATTTAATATGTAAAATAAAGCTTAGACGAATGATTTCAGAGTTTGTTTAACTTTTGACGTAATTACGAAAATACAAGATAAAAGTCTCCCAGAAACAGTAATACATGATTACTAAAAATTAGTGACCCAGGTCAGGTAAATTTTTTTAAAATTTCCATAATTGGGATCAGAATGATAGCACAGTAGTAAGTTTGCCTTGCATATGGCTGATGTGGGATGGATCCAGGTTCAATCTCCAGCATCTCATATAATCCCCTGAACCTACCAGGAGCGATTTCTGAGTGCAGAGCCAGGAATAATCCCTGAGCATTGCCAGGTGTGGCCCCAAAACCAAAAAAACATGCATATATTTCCCATAGTTGCTTTTACCTACTTTAAAAACTTCTTTCTACACCTCATACTTCAATCTGGTCTATATTTTTTTAATCAAAATTTCACATGTAATTCTAAGATATTTAAAAAGTGGATTGAAGTTTCTTTTCTTAGAAAACAGAAATATTTTATTTATTTCTGGTGTGTATATATGTTTATGTGGGGTTTTTCACAGGGAATTCCTAGATTCAAGCTCAGAAGTGACCCTGGGTAGTGTTTGGGAAGCTATATTTGAAACTTGTTTGGGAAAAATATGAGTTGTATTCAAGGCAAATGCCTTAATTCTTATGCTTTCCGGTTCCAGTCACTGTATTTAAAATATAAGTTATGTGCATATATTTGATTATAGTTTAATTTTATTGTTAAATTTAAAAGGAATTTAATATCTGAAAAGGTAAAATTGCTCTAATAAAATAAACAGGTACAACACTGAGGGAACAGAACTTCGAGAACCACAAAGAAAGATATAATCATAAGTTCAACTCCTTGACTTGTGCAGATACCGAGACCTCTCAATACAGAGGGCTGATTTTATCACCCAGGTCGGAGCTGAAGTCTTCCATATACCACAAAAGCATCAAGGGGAGAGCAAACGAACCCAAAAAGAGTCTATAGTTAATCCCATGACAATATACTTCAAGGGTGGAGAAACCCTGTACCTCTTAGGCAAAGGAAATTCCTTTTCGAATGACCCCAATATTTACTGTGCATCTGCAGGAGGGAAAAAAAAGCACAAAACATTTATTATTATTATTATTTGCTAATCTATTTTTTTTTGTTGATTTCATTGTTGGAGTTTGGCTAATGAAATAGATGTCTCCATTTATATTTATTTTCTTCTTTTCCTATGCCACATTTTTTATCTCAATACCATGGCTTTTTTATGGTGCTTACCCTTTTTTCTTTTCTTTTCTTTCTTTTTTTTTTGGAAAGCTCACTGATATTTTATTTGACAGTTCTTTATGTACTGTTGTGGTGCTTCACCTTCTTTTTCCCCTTCGGCTCTCAAACCAAGGATGAAAAGCCTCTAGAAGAACTCCGCTCATTTCCGGAGTATTTGACTCTTTTTTTTTTTTCCCCTCCACGTTATTACTTTTCTCTTCTTCAAACAAAACCACATAACTTGAACCAACTAGTCCTGCCTCCCAATGGGGGGTGGAATAAGGGAGGTACCAAGACCAAACAGGTGTAGGACCACTAAGTAGTTAGCTAGGCACAGAGGGGACCACTTATTCTGGCAGCCCCGGGGGTGAGGGAGGAGGATATGGGAGGTAGGACTGGAACGGAGGCAGAGGGAGGACAATTCGGTGATGGGGATTCCCCTGATTTTATGTTAACATGTACCTAAAATATTATTGTCAACGATATGTAAGCCACTATGATTAAAATAAAAATTATATTAAAAAATAAACAGGTACAGGGAATCTTTCAGAATTCACACGCATGATATGGCAGAAATTATTTTTAGAACAACAACAACATAACTTAAAAACTAATAAAAAGAAAGAACAAAAGTAAGCCCCTTATTGTTGCAATAAGTGTGAGTAGCTATATATACTAATTAAAAGACATTTAGTAGCTTGAGAAATAAGCATTTATAGATTATGTATTCAAATGTTTCATATCAGACAATAGACAAAATAGAGTAACTACAAAAGGTGTCAAAACAATTTTAAAAAATTACCCAGATATTTAAGAAAAGCAAACATAAAAAAAAAACCTTAAATCTAAATCCCTAGCACCACTACATACACCTAGATGATTCTGATATTCCAATTCTCTGGAGGGAGGGAGAAGAATATATCAAATGCAACGATGAAGTTGCTTCTTAGCTCTTTCATCTTCCTCAGTGGTATAGAGTTGCGTAGTTTTGAGTATGGGAGTGAAAATACAACTAAGTTTCTTTTTTCCTCCACAATTTCTCTTCAGATTGTCACTCAGAGATTTTGCTCTGTATTCAATTTCATAGTAAAAGGTTTCCCTCCATGGACCAATTCTGATGAATTATTATATTTTAATGAACTATTTCCACATATTTAGCTTAATACTCCAATTAATGACCATCATTTTGACATTATATCCACCAACCTACGTTCTTTATCCTGAAATCATTTGTCCTATAACTAATGGAATCATATAATAATATAATCGTCTTTAATATCAGTCCATGATTAAAATTGTATGTATATTATAAAACAAATAACAGAGCTTTATAGCCATCATGGAGAAAGGTAAATAATGACATAATCATATAAAAATTGAAGCTCTCTGTCCATAGAACATGCTAACAAGATTTCATCTATCTAATGAATAATTTACACATTGGGAATCCTTGCATAAGCAGGGAGTAGTAAGACCACTTCAAAATATTGACGCATTGTATGTGAGATAACCATGCTCTTTGGTAAAAGATTTCATTGAAATTACTGCATGGGAACCTATTGTTGAGAGAAGGTACTGAGAATTCAAAGTGTGTCTTGTCATTGGGAATGGATAGGTATATTGCTTAAGAAATGAGTCTTTTGAATATTTTTAAAGTCACCAAATGTTAGTCTTTTGGAATTACTAAGAGTGAGGACCCAGTTTCAGGGTTCCCATAACTGAATTAAATAACCATAACATTTCTTAAATCCGTTAGAAAACTTCACCTGCCTGACTTCTTCTGAATAACAAAAACAGCAGAATTCTAGTCAGAAAATAATGTAGTAATGTGTCTCAACTTAAACTATTCCTCTACCAAGTTTTATAGTATCTCCAACTTTGTATTGTTTACGGGCCACATTTACATTGGACTTCCATTGGGTAGGGATAAAGCTGGATGCTGCACCCCAGCAGCCCAGTTAAAAAGGTGAAACTTCTGAGTTTCCTGGGAGTAGGTTGGGTACAGACACCCTATTGTCTGTGTAAGTAGAAGCTCCAGAGATTTAGAGAAATTGGAACAATTTATAGTATAAAAGTAGCTTACTGTCCTTCAGGGACAATGTATTTCAGCCACCTTGCCCTTTGTCAAACAGAGGATAAAGACAAAACACCAACTATTTTCGCCAGGCCAAAAGGTGTTTCTTGTAAGACCTAAATTAGAGGCCAGTGTTGTAAAGATATTACAGAGACCTCTGCACCTGTATATCAAACAGACCTTTAAATTTCTTGCTATTAATCTCAAGGATTTACATTGGATGCTCTTTTTGTGTAAGCTTAACAGTAAAGCATATTAAAGGGTTAACAGAGATATAGAAATTTGCACTTTCGAATCTTCCCACCCTATTCCAATCAGAGCAACACAGCATAACAACAAAAAGTAATAGCATGAGCCACATTCTTCCATTTTTCAATAGTTCAAACTGTCAGCATGCAAATAAGTATTTCTCCAACATGATTAGAATCTATAATTTCCAGGTGAACAGTAATACCTTTGATAGATCATTTCTCCCCATAGCAAGCCTACGTGCCTGGAGGAATTGGCCCATTTATGTCAGATCTTAACTTGTAATACACTGGGCTGCTTTTATAGTCACAGTCTCAGGGCAGGGGATATCTAAGGCACAGCTCCCTTTAGTAACACATTTTTGATCATAGTTCTCTTGGCCTGGGTCAGGAAACAGAATTACTGATGGCAATATTTCTTGATTTTGGGGTGTCTGGGACTTATTGAACCTTCACCTAGTTTCACAAGAATGGTCAGTAAGGTATGGTTTTGGCCCAGGGAGAAATCTGCAGTCTCTAAAACGAATGTTCCATTTTTCCAGAATTAAAACATCTGGCCTGAAATCATAGAGAAAGCTTTGACCTTTTCCCTGGTTTCTTGAGACACAATAAAATGAGAAACAATCTTTTTCTCAGTAAAATCCTTTACCACATCTTGGACAAAGTCCATGGGTCACCTTAAAAGGTGTATATTGAGGGGCATCTGTATCCTCTAGAGAAATAGTCTGGTCATTTCTGGTTCCCCTGAGTTTCCTTTATACAGGATAGGCTGCCATTATATTCACACAAGCCTGCACAAGAGTTCTGTCCTCCATGAAACCAACATTGTTGTAAGCCCACAGAAATTACATAGCATTTTCTCTTTCACTAAGGGTATGCAAGATTACCTGAAGTCTTAATTTGCATTCTCAAAGACTAATGTTTTTTTTATCACATACTGTTGTGCTTCCCTTCCATTAATCTGCCTCTAAATAGCATTCATTAATTTTTTTCAATAAATCTTCATAAGGATCAATGTGGCCTGAAAAATCTTGGTAAAACTACCATTCATTTATATGTCTGCATAAATTTTCTCCCAAGCACACTATACAATCTTACATTATCAGTTCCAAAAATAGCACCTACCTATTAGTGGTCTGAATAAGTCTCTTTCTCTATCAAAAGTGTATGCAACAACTGAATTTTAGAAATTCATCTTCTATCATGACCTAGAGTATGAAGCTGGGTTTTAGCTTTGACAAGATATAACATTTTCAACTGTAAATATTGAGAAGTGATCAGACATGTCTTAACCACTGAATGAAAATCCTAGGGGTCCCAAACCCACCTTCATTCCAGGTAGTAAGAAAGTCAATGCAAACTGCTGAAATCATCCCATACTGTAAACAGGCCTTCTTGAATAGACTGAAAGAGTCCAAGTTCATGCCCCTTCTAATCTCCCCAATATTTACTGTGCCTAGGCAAAAACAATGCACAAATTAATTGTTTCTGGTTTTATTATTGTTGTTGTTTGCTTATTTGCTTGTTCTTTCTTTTTTATTTTTTGTGCTTTTTTTGTTGTTTTTATTTCAAGACAGTGGTTATTGTATGGTTGGTGTCTTTATAGCTGTGGTGCTTTTAGGTTTTTTGGTTTTTTTGTTTGTTTGTTTTTGTTTGATTTTTATGTATTGTTATATTTTTCTTCCTTTTTCCCTTTCTTCTCTTAAATTAATAGTTATAGACTCTAGAAGGACTCCGCCAAATTTTTGCTTGTTTGATTTTCCCCTCATTTTTTTTTCTTTCCTTCAAACAGAACCACATAACTTGAACCATCTTGATCTGCCTCACAAATTGAGGGGGAAATAATGGAGGGTATCAAGACCAAACAGTCATATGAACATTTAGTAGAAACAAAAAATGATCAGACTTAAACACCAAATCCAAAGCCAACAACAACAGAATCGATACCCAATTTACAATAAGCTAGACACAAAGATGACCACTTATACTAGCAGCCCCAGGGTCAAAGAGGGGGATATATGGTGCATGCTGGGAACAGGGTTGGAGGGAGGACAGCATTGATGAGGAGAATGTCCCTGATTCTATGTCAATATGTTCCCAAAGCTATTACTGTGAAAGATTTGTAATCCACTTGGGTCAAAATAGAAATTATTATAAAAAAAGGAAAATTTTAATATCTCAAAGTTTTTCCTATCTGCTCAAGTCCTAAGTATCAATTCTGATGTGTATTCGTAAAAAGCCAAGTTTTCTTATAGAGGTTTCTTTTCATCTGAGGATGCAGGAGCAGTCTGCTTAAAGTTACAGGGCTTTTGAAAAGACTATGAGGATTACGAATTTTTTTTTTAATGCTTCTCATTGTGCTGAGTTTTCCAGGTAAAGAGAAACTCAATCAAAGCTACTAATTCTTTCATCTGGATGTAAATGTTCAAACGTATACATACTTAGTACAGCAGAAGGGTGATGTATATTAGGGCAAATAAATGTTTGCAACTAAACTTGAGAAACACCATCTTCACTATCAGGAAAGTGACCTCCCTTTTAGGTCTGTTCAACCACCTGAGCTAGGAGAAAGGGCTAAAAGGGCCTTCTGATATTATACTTCCCTAAAACTGTGGAGGCAAACGGGGGCCAATACAGAGGTCCAAGTGGGATTTTCCTGTCCAAGTGGGACAAGCACATGCAAAGAACCATGATCGTGAATAAATTCAGATAAAGTTACTCCAATAATAAATGGTCAAATGGGAAATGAAATCAATTTTGAATGAGGGATAAAATTAGAAAATATTGAACCATGTCTTAATATTTCATACATATATAGCTCCCAAGAAATTTAGATTCTAATTTCTTATCTCCTTTGAGCAAATTATGTCTTTTTAGGGGTTGGAGCTGTAGCACAGCAGGTAGACTTCACAGCCAAACTAGGTTTGATCCCAGCATCCCACATGATTCAATGAGCCTGTCAAGAATGATTTCTGAGAGCAGAGCTAGGAATAAACTCTGAGTACTTTCAGGTGTCACACACACATACTCACACACACACAATGCTTTTAATTGGCAGATCTTACTTTCTGTCTGTGATTTACCTTTCTAAATCTTTTTACTTGTATAATTTTTTTAACATTTGATATATTTTCTATTTTCAACTCCTAAAATCTCTTCATAAAAATGTAGTATGCTGAAAGAGAATTTTTTTATTAGTTTAGTCTTCATCTTTCTTATCTTCAGTATATGTACACATATGTATACTTATTTAAACTTTTGATTAAAGCATATACATTCTGTCCTAATTTTTCACTAGTCTTATTTTTATGCTCATCACCTTTTAGATAAGTTTTAGAAACCTTTCAAAGCAAGTCTTTTTAAAAGGCAAATTCAAGTCTCTCTCTTCCATGAATCATTTCAAGATACTGCCAACTACTTTTTTTTTAAATAAAATCTTTATTTAAGCACCATGATTACAAGCATGATTATTGTTGGGTTTCAGTCATAAACAGAACACCCCCCCCCTTTCACCACAGCAAGATTCCCACCATCAATGCCCCCTGTCCTTCCCCATCCCTGCCTGTATTTATTTTTTACAGTTACTTTATTAGATGTGAGTATGCATAAGTATATCACATATTTTATAAATACAGATATACATTAATTTATACAGGTTGTGAGAATAATAGAGCATGAAGATGAGATCATATGGGATTAAATCTAGTCATTAAATCTGCTCTACAAATTGAATCACATCCCTAGCCTCCTCCTCCTCTCTTTTCTTATGTTTTTTCTTCTCTTCTTTTACTTCTTCCTCCTCTTCTTTTCCCTTTTCCTTTTTTCTTTTTATTCTTCCTCTTCTTCTCTTTCTTCTTCACCTTCTTTCTCTCCTTCACTTTCTTCTTCCACTTCTTCCCTTCTTTCTTTTCCTCTTATTCCTCTTCTTCTCACTCTTCCACCACCAACTTTTATTATTATTCTCTTCTTGGGTCTCTGAGACTTCAACGATTCCTATGTTGTTTTTGTTGAGTTTACCAAAGACTTCTATTTTCATTTGTTCACATTCTTTGAGTAGTTTATTCATTGTCTGATCATTTGCCTTAAGGCTCTTTTCAAATCTCTTCTGCTGTATGAAATTGTTCTGCCTCTCATCCTCTTGCTCACTGATCCTGTTAGCAGCTGCTCTTACTCCACTGGAGAGGTTTTCCATTAAGGTTTTCTATTCATCTACTGAGTTTTTCAGACCTGTGATTTCAGTATGAAGTTTTCTAATTCCAATCTTTATAGTCTCTTGATTCTTATTTGTGTTCCATGCAAGTCTATCTATGCTTTTTTTTTTAGCTCCATGAACATCCTCAATATTTCTTCTCTAAAAAACCTTATCTGAGAGGCTACCTAGCTGTTTAGTACTTTTCGGGTCATCAGAACTGCCATCTTCATTCTCTATACAATGGGTTGTCCTGCATTATTTCCCCCATTTTGATGCTTATAGTGTGTTTTTTACTATATGCTGTGGTGGGGTTCACCGGTTACAAGATGTGCAAGGCCGCAGAGTGAAGGTCAAGGAGTGAAGTAGAGCAGCATTATTCTGGTTCCACCTAGGGAGCAAGGCAGCAGGCTTATAATGGCTCTGTTAAAAAAAAAAAAACCTACAGTAATGAAATCTACAGGAGATACTCTGGGCAAAAATGTACAAAAATAAATAAATTTAAGCATTATACAAGTGCACAAACACACCGCAGGAATCAGCCCCTATACATGTTGGGTGTGGACATCTTACAGGGTTAGGGTCCTGGAGAGATTATGTTCGTTGGTGTCTTCTGGGCTGACCTCCCGCAGAAAAAAATGCCAACTACTTTTAAACTCCCAGAATTTGGCTCTTTTGCAGACAGCAATATGCATTCCTTTTCTATTTTTACTCCCATTTTAAATGCAATGTCTATCTGAGAAGGTTTGGTTCTAAATTTTAAAGTTGGTTTCAAAATTCGACTTTTTGTATATGAGTAAACATAGAGTTCATGCATGCAATACTGTAATTATAAAAATGCTCCTGTTGTAATACAAAAACAATGTCTTCCTCTTTTTCAAGTATCAGAGTATGATTCATCATAAAAGTGTGCTGTTTATATAACTGAATTTCTGAACAGAGTTGGGAAATAAAGCAAGATAAAATAATAATCTTTTTTCAAAAAGGAAAAATAGAGAAATAGCAAAGTAGGTTGGGAATTTGCCTGTGGTGTTTGCCCAGGTTAAATCCTCTGGCATCCCATGTAGTTCCCCAAGTCTGTCAGATTTCTGAGTGCAGAGCGAGAAGTAACCCTTGAGAGTAACCAGGTATGCCCCCTCCTCAAAATAAAATTTGTTGTTGATGGAGAGAAATGATTCTGATAGCAGTAATGAAAGGGATGACAATAAGTAGGAGGAGGAATCTGTTAAAAAAAAACCTACAGTAATGAAATCTACAGGAGATACTCTGGGCAAAAACTATACAAAAATAAATAAATAGATTTAAATATTATACAAGAATCAAACCAGAATGGAAAAAACTCAAACCAATTTCAAGATTAAAAAATTAAGAATTCTTCAAAAATTTTGGAGTAGTTGGGGTCCTAGATGGGGTCCCAAGTTTTCCCCGCCCTTACCCCAGCTCTGGGGTGGTAAGGACGTAGGGTGTGGGCCGGACGGATCCTGGCTTCTGGCTATCTATCTATCCTGTCTTGAGTTGCAGGCTGGGTCTACCCATGCGGAAGGCCTGCTCTCTAACTTGGGTGCGCTGGGGGCCTTGATAGGCTCCTAGCTGTCCCCTCTTCGGCCCCCGGCCTCCAGGCCTTCTGGGGTAGAAGTACTGCATATATTAAGAATATTCCCAATCCTTCTGTTATTATTTGTTTATCCAGAATATCTATTTGTATTCTGCCCCTTCCCACTCCCCTATAAAGCTTATTTTTTACTCCTTTACTCTTACCCTCCCAAACACCACTGCCCGCATTACTCTTTTTAATTTCAGTCCTTCACAATCCTAATCATAGACCATTACTATGCATTGTGTTTAACAACCCCGAACTATTTCAAAAGACATACAAATATTCTATGTTTTTTCTTTGACATCTGTAAATCTTACTAAATATTCTCTTGACAGAGATGGTTCTAACCACTTTTTTTCCTTCTCTTTATGAGTTGTTCTATGAGCAATTCTGGTGATAGAGTCCCCCAGTTAATGCCTTTGATTGAACCAAGTCATTGAGTTTGTTGGACTTGTTCATGTGCTCCCCATGTTTGCCAATAACACCACGTGGCATTGTTCCTTTTTTGCATAGGCACATTAAAATGGGAAAATACTATACATACAAATAAGATCTTATTTAATAGAGATTGGAACACACAAATCATGTAGTGTAAAGGGACCTTATACCCTGAACACTAACATAATGACCTGGCACAGGCCTCAGAAGAAAGGGCATTATCCATTCAACTCTGAACCATGGAAGCCATCTACAAAACATCCAAGTTCTCTATAACATCACCAGGAAGCAATCCTCTATCACGGAAGACCCTACCACTGCTCAGACATCGAACTGCTCAGAAGAGTCTTCCCTTAACACTGAGAAGATTAACAACAACAAGGACCTGCTTACAGGATAGGGCTTCATGCATAGCCCTTTAATTACGAGGTGAGGCAGAAGGATGCTCCACATCCTGACTTCAATGCACCATATGCAGATTCAAGGATCTTTGATAAAGAAACATGATACCAACAACAGAGACTGTGTAAAAAATAAAAGTGTGTTGGCACTACAATGTATTGGATTGTACTATCTAGCTTGCCTGGAACCTAGAGTTGGTCTTATGCCAGGAAATTTCAGGGATAGGGTCTCTATGTATTTAGGTCAAGGTTATTTCTTTCCATGCCCCTCATATTTTGGTGGGCCTATGCAAACAACAATTGCCACTCTAACACCGTTTTTTACTATGCTCCTTTGACTCTAATCCTTACAAAAAACCCACTTATATTTTTGAGGTTAACTTAAACTAATATGCATGTACATGGAAATGTTAAAAAATAGTATGCCTCTAATGTTTAAGGAGTTACATAAGTTTTATGGCTATAGATAGCCTTGTGTGCTATTAAGAAGCATTATAATGTATATAATTATATAATATTATAATTATAATATTGTAATTGCTTTTTCAAGTAATTGTACATGGATTCTGT
>PVKC010017938.1:0-20001 GCA_004027635.1 Crocidura indochinensis
ATAGAAAGGAAAAAAAGAAGCAAACAAGAAGACCATATTAGCAATCCTTAAGAGAAGAAGCACATAGAATAACCCTATATACAAATTTTTAAAAAATAAGCAAACCCAAGCCAGCATTGATACAAAGAAATTACAAAATTAAAAGAAACGAGTAGGGTATATGTTATCACTTACTTGTACCTTTTATTTCTTGAACATGGTTTTGAGTCTTTTATGTTTATACTTTCACTACTTCAGTCAGGTAGTATACAAGGTACTTGATTTTGTGAGGCACAGTGGATTCGTTTTTAATATCTTGTTCTATTTTCTATAATTTGTACATAGAAAATTTATTGTTTGATAGTATTAATTATGCTGCCACTTTAACATACAAATTTATTGTTTCCAGTAGGTTTTTTTGTGTATTCTTAGGATGTTCTAAATATAGTATCATGTTATGTGCAAACTGTGAGAGCTTGGTTTCTACTTTTCCTATCTGGATGACCTTGGTATATTTTTCTTGCTTTATTTCTATGGCATGTAATTCAAGTATTATAGTGAATCAAAGTGGCAAGAGAGGGCAAACTTGTCTTGAGCCAGATCTTAGAAGAAAGGCTGTTAGTATTTTCTCATTAAATATAATGTTTGCCATGGGTTTGTGTAAATCACCAAGATAACAGCCTGTAATACATCCCAAATCATTATACAATCTCTATAAGAATATCCATGACAATATTCAAGGGTTGAATTAAACACACCTGAAGTTTATATGGAAAAATAAATGCCCAAGAATAGCTAAAGAAATTTTGGGGGAAAGAAGAAATAAAGAATCACTTTCCTATCCCAGCTTGGCCATATGCAAGGCAAATGCACTCCCACTGTGCTATAGTTCTAGTCCAAAGGAATCACTTTCCCAAACTTTAAACTGTACAATAAAGCAGTAGTCATTAAAATAGCATGGTACTGTAATAAGGATAATAAGGAAAAGATCAATGAAAAAAAGTTAAACATTCTGAGATGATCCGCAGAAATACAATTCATTAATGTTGAATAAAATGGTAAGAAAAAAAAATGCAGCAATAAAATCCTCTTCAAACAGTGGTGTTGGGAAAACTCATCAGTTACTTACAAAAAAAAGTAAATTCAGATTTCTAGTTAATGTCATGTACCAAGGTCAAATCAAAATGGATTAAGGATCTTGATATCAGACCGGAAACCATAAGGTACATGAGGAAACATCATAGAACATGCCATGACACAGAAGCTCAAGGCACCTTCAAGGACATGTGGCCACAAATGAAAGCAAATATATACAAATAGGACTATATTATACTGAAAACTTTCTGCACTACAAAGGAAATATTGCCTAGGATACATAACTACCCATGAATAGGGAAAATTATTCATCTAATATCCATCTGATAAAGGAATAATAACTAAGATATACAATGTAATGATAGAATTCAGAAATAATAGACATTGAACCCCATCCAAAAATGGGGAGAATAAATTAACATTTCCTCAAAGAAAAACTACAGATGGCCAAAATAAAAATAAAAAAAGCTTCATATCACCAATCATTAGTAAGATTTAAATCAAAACAACAATTATCATATTATACCATAGAGATTGGCACACATCACAAAGAACAAGTAGAAGGGCTAGCAAAATGCAAGATATGTGACTCTCATTCACTGCTGGTGGCAATGCCAACTACTCCAGTTGCTTTGGAGAAGATTATGGATATTTCTTACAAAAGCTAGAAATTGACCTCCCAAATGCTCCAGCAATTCCACTAAATGGAGTATACCCTAGGAATACAAAACATAACACAAAGGAAAAACCGTTAGTATGCCAAAGTTCATTGCAACTTTATTTATAATAGCCAGAGTCTGGAAACAACTGAAATTCACAAGACGAGACGAATGAATACAGAAACATCGGTACATATGCACAATGGAATAACTTTCATCTGTTAGGAAAAATGAAGTCATTAATTTTCTTATATATGGATAAATGTGGAGAGTAATATGCTGAGTTAAATGCATCAGAGGGAGATGTATAGATAGAATAACCTCAATGATTTTGGGGATATATAAAAAAAAAATAGTAGGTAATATATCAAGAAACAAAAGAGATGAGGACCAGAAGAATCAATCCATGGTAGGAAGCTTTCCACAAATAGTGAAGCAGTATGGTTAAGGTAGAGAAGAGATCACTGTAACAATGATACTTGGAACTAATTACTCTGCACAAAAACTCAGTATTAAATGGTAATAAAGTGATATGAATGGTCTTGCTTCATTAACAATACTGCACACCACAGCATCAAAAAGTAAAAAGAAAAATATATTTAGAGACAGAGATCAAATTGGTTTCATTCCAGACATGGAATGATGACTCAATACACATAAATGAATCAAATTAATATGCCACATTCATAAAAGAAAAGATAAAAGTCATATGTTCATATCAGTCAATGCAGAGAATGCGTTTGACAAAATCTAAGAACTGTAAGTGATTAATTCATGATTAAAACTCTCAGCAAATTAGTGTGAAAATTAATTTTCTAAGAAAGTAAGAGTTATATGTGAAAAGTATTTAATCAATATTATTATTAATGGTGAAAATATGAAAGCAATTCTTCTGAAAACATGCACAAAATGAGAATTTCCATTGTCTCCGCTCTTATTAAATATAGTATTAGAAGTCCTAGCAGAGTAATCAGGCAAAAAAGGAAATCAAAGTTATACAAATTGAAAAAGAGGAAGTCAAGTGATCTTTATTTGCAGATGACATGATATCTATCATGGATATCATTCTGTCCATGTGGACATTGTGTTCATTAGTCCTTTGTGAACTAAAGCATCCACAAAATGCTTCTAGAAACAATAAACCAATACAGCAAAGTGACAAACTACTGCAGTAATTTATATGAGTTAATTTATGTGGCTCTCCAAAGGCTACATCAATATACAGCCCTTCTAGCACTAAAAAAAACTTCGTATGTCCCCAAAATTTGACAAAAATTTTGACAAAATTTGACATTCTTTAGATATCAACTATGCATACAGAAAAATCATTAAGTAGAATCTCTTTATTAATATAGCTTGATAACACATTTGTTTATCTCTTTAATTACCACCCTTTTATCTTCACTAAAGTGTTCATCATATGTGCCTATATATTAATGGATTTTCCATTGAATATTGTAGATCCTAAGTGACCACTGTGTAGTTAATATGTTCGTGGTACATTGAGCTAATTGTACAAGTCTTAGTTTCCTTTTACCATTTATATTGATTGTTATTGATTCACTATATCATGGGATTTCAGGGAGTTAGCATTTACTTTTGCAGGTGTACTTTTGTCAGCTCTCTCTTAGTCAAATTTCCAGTACCATCCTATTACAAGTAAGTCTTTTCTTTGTATCTTAATGTCTTTAATCCATCATTAATTTGCTTGTCTATTTTTCATTTTATCATATAAGGAATACAGAAGACATTCTGTTCTCTCTTAAGCTTTATTACCAATTTATGTGAGTAGTCATAAAGGGAACACACTGCCTTTCACAGCCTCAATTAATTATCCTCATTAAAGCTTTTGTAGTGATTGGCCAAATAAAACATTCACAAGCTTTTCTGTTTTGTATAAATTAAGTCAGCTAAAGTTATATTCTTTTCTTAAAAGAGAGTAATTAGCTATCATTATTTTTGTTACTGACTAGTATCAGACTACACAAAGGGCATATAACAGCAGAAGCATTAAATTTAAATAATTTCAAAATTTCTCTGTAAGAGCCATAAGATAATAATCTATGGTACTTATCTCCCTTCCTCATCTCCCTCATTCTCTTCTTTGTAAGCATAATTTATTACATCTGCATTGACTAGCTAGGAATGACATTAGTATACAATGCTTATGGACCATGCCTAGAAACAATTAGCCAGAACAAAATTAATTTTTTCTATACTGAAATTCATATTTCTATAATATTTATGATTTTTAAATTTTGTCCTTAATCTATTTTTGCTCCATAATGATATTTTATACATTACATAAGAGACAGTTTGCAGATCTTGTGAGGTAATGTGTCAATATTATTGTAAAAGTCACTATAAGTGAAAAATTAAAATATAATCATTTACAGTTTTAAACTATAGTCACAGTTTCTGACATATCTTGCCTAGAGTTAAGATTGAATAATTAAGTGGGAAGTTTAATATAAAAACTTTACTAAAGAAAGTGAGTGATTTTTCTCATTTAATTTACTATAAGCATAATCTTAAAATACAAAGAAGTCAGAAAATTTTACGTGCAAAATAAATCCTTTGCATTTTACTGCATTTTTCATTTTCTTCATAATGTTATTTTGTCTGCAATGCTGTTGATTTACTATTAGGTCTTTCCTTCTATCTCTTTATGTTTATCTCCTCTTGTCTTTTTTGCATGATTTCTCATGCACAAATTTTGGGGAAAGAAATATATGATAATTATCTTATTGACAGAATAGTCTGTGAGTCATTTTACAGAAAAAATAATTAGCAGATGTTTTGTGAATGAAATTTTAGTAATGGGAACAGCATACATTTTTAGAGCTTGAATCTTAAAATGACAAACTCAAACTGTGAAACTTTCTTGAAAAATGTAAATGCAGTATAATACGAGGGTCAATGCCCAAAGCAATCACTAGAAATTCAATTTTTGAGGATATACAATTTAGAAATAATACTAATTTATCTAATTTAGTGTTTCTTGACCTTGTATGGACAGAAAAAGTAAAAGGTTCTTATTTTGAGTATATAAATAATAACTTGTCAAGCAACCATCCAAAATATAAAATAGGTTTCATTGCAAAACACCATACTCACCTCAAACAAAAAGATGCATAACATTCTTTCTTCAAGACATTTAAAATATATTAGAAGAAATAATGCTGAAATTTCACATATTAAAAAAGCTTAATACATTATTTCCCAATACCAGTGATTTTTAGCAGTTCTCATTATATGTGTAACAAAGTATTATAGCTTCAAATTATCCCGGTTTCAACTTAAACTTAAAATAAAAATAAAAATGTCTGGATGATTAAGACTGCATGATAGTGGTGATAAAATTGTTGAGTTAGTGCATTGTGCAGATCAGTATTTCTTGAAGTTTTATAAGTAAAGGCAGATTAACAAGAAACAAGAATCATTCATTTGGCTTCAACTTTCATAAAATCTTTCCCCTGATGTGATAGTTTTTTTTTTTATCTAAATAGTAGATGGTGCTCCAAAGTAATGGTGAATTATAACTATAATTATAAATATAATTATAGAAAATGTTCAAGTTTCTTTGTTAAAGAGGATTTTTCACATAGTGATTAATATATTCAGTGGTTATGGCTATAGTTTAAATGAAAAATTCAAGCAAAATTCTCATGCACTAATGACTAGATGAAGACATTTTGCATCTATCAGTTGTTAATGCTTCTCTTAAATACATGTAATATCAGTTACATTATTTCAATTTTAAATTTAGACTAATTATCATAAAAAACCTTGTCCTATTCTGTATTAATAAAAGTATATTTCACAACAAGGAATTCTTAAATGTCCTCAGAAAAAAAAACATTTTTTATTTTTCCAATCTAGTGAAATTATTTATAATTGCTTTGTTCAACATTTTTGTTGATGACCTCTAGGGGATTAATTGCAACAGCTAGTTCTATATTAGAAATAATGTATGCATGAAGAGAGCTATGGCTTAAAGATATTTACTTCCTTCATTGCTGACAGTGTTGACAGAATAGTTTTAAAACTATAAGTTTATTAACTGTGTAACATACTACAAGATTTCTTCTGTAAAGAGTACTGGTTGCACTCAGCAAGAGAAGTAATATTTTAAACAGACATAGGCTTGAAATAGTATTTGCAGTGACTGTTTCATAGGTAGTAGAATCTTCAATTTTCTCACTGATCTCATTTTATTGTTTTCTATTTGTTTGTTTGCTTGCTTGTCTTTATTTTTAAAGCCACAACTCTAACGCTACAGAAATTATTTCTAAAATTACTCAGGGAATGAAGCTGGAGAGATAGCACAGCGGTAGGGCATTTGTCTTGCAAGCAGTTGACCCAGGATGAGCAGCAGTTCGAATTCCGACATCCCATATGTTCCCCTGAGCCTGGCAGGAGCGATTTATGAGCACAGAGCCAGAAATAACCCCTGAGTGTGGGGTGTGACCCAAAAACCAATAAATAAATAAATAAATAAATAAAACAAAACAAAAACAAAAAAAAACAACTATTCAGGGAACCATAAGGGGTTCCAAGGATCAAACTAGAATTACTCTATGCAAGTGTCTGGTCTGCTATACTAAATCTAGTTCCTGATCAGTTTTAGAATCAAGTTTTATCAACCAATAAAAGTTAAGTTAAAGTACAAAATTAAGTTTTCGTCTATAAAGAGCGAACTCTCTTAGTAATTACAGATTTAGTATAAAGTGCTGAAGACAACAATATAACGTAATGGTGACTACAATAAATTAATATATGTATCAGACAAAATAATATTCAAACAGAAATACAATTGATACATTTTAAGATATTGCTGTAATTATCTCTGTGCATGATGCTGAAAACTTTAATTAATGAATTCTTAGGTCCACTCAATAGCTTCCTAAGACAGATCACAAGTAAGTAGTAAGCCATCAAAGACCAATAATGAGCAAGATATTAAAAGTAATAAAAATATTTTCTCAAGATCAAAGTTTAGGTTTATATGTGCTCACTAGTGAATTATAGTAAAACATGAGCTTTTACATATACTCATACAATTCTCCAAAATACAAAGTAATAGAAATCCTAACAACTCTGTCCTGGAAAATTCAATTAAACCAACATTATCATAATATACCAGGCAGGAGTATTGCTAAAAGAGAAAAGTATAGACAAATTAAGCCTGAGATACATTGATACAAAATTTCTCAATAAAATCCATCTAAATAGAAAATCATAAGAAAAAATTTGTACTTTATAATCAAGAGGCAATCACTGAAATGAATTAAGGATGGTTTACTATATGGAGTGAAGAAATAAAGCACTGGGTAGTGTGCATGTCTTGCATGCAGCTGATCTGAGTTCAATCCCCAGAACCCCAAACACTGTCAAGATTGATCTCTGAGCAGAGAATAGGGACAAATTATAAGAACCATGATTTAAAAAATTTACATTCAATTGAATAATTTAATTATTGTTAATAATTTATCAGTAAACTATTGCTATTAAATTATTATTAACAAAGTAAAGTTTAAAACTATAATAATATTAATTGGTGCAGATAAAGCTTTTGAAAGGACTATCCACAATATCTCTCCATGACTTGTAAGAAGTCAATCTTGGTGTGATCCTTAGCAAACCATATGACATAACTGCACCCTGAGACTACTGGTGGTAACCTTGAGCAGATACGTGAGTAAGTCCTGAACACTGTATTTGATATCTCACCCATCAAAAAGTTAATTCATAGTGAATCACAGACCTTAAATTTAAATTTAATTTCATAAAATACATTGAAGCAAACATATGGCATCACTCCAGGATATGGATCTAAGAACTATTTTAGGTTTACATCTTGATTTGAGTCCATTAGAAAAAATATAAACAAATAAACAAACAAGTAAATAAATGGGCCTGCATAAAATTTAAAAGATTTTATGTGGTCAAAGCAATTTGGAATAAGATTAAAAGACAAACACCTGGGGGGGGGGGCAAAATATTTACACAGCAGGTATGAAAGGGCTAATATTCAAAATACAAAAATCACTTATAAAGTCATGCACAAAACTTTTTTTCTTCTCTAAATTAGCATTATGTTTAACAATTATTCAAGAATATGGATATCTATTAATGAACTCTCAAAAAGAATATACAAAGTCTATTAAAATTGTATTTTAAATGGTATTCAAAATTACAATTTCAAGTGTATATTCTTTTTTAATTAATATCTTTATTTAAACACCTTGATTACATATATAATTATAGTTGGGTTTCAGTCATGTAAAGAACTTAACCAATGCAACATTCCTATCAGCAATGTCTCAAATCTCCCTCCTCCCCATCCCCCATACACCTGTACTCTAGATATGCTTTCTACATTCCTCAATCATTTACATTGTTATGATATTTCTCAATGTAGTTATTTCTCTAACTGCACTCATCACTCTTTGTGGTGAGCTTCATGTCATGAGCTGGACCTTCCAGCTCTCCTCTCTTTTGTCTCTGGGAATTATTGTAAAAAATGTCTTTTATTCCTTTAAAACCTATAGAAGAGGGAGATTATTATGTGTCTATATCCCTCTGAATTATTTAACTCAGCATAATAAATTCCATGTACATCTATGTATGGAAAATTTCATGACTTCATCTCTCCTGAAGGCTGCATAATATTTCATTGTGTATATGTACCACAGTTTCTTTAGCCATTCATCTGCTGAAAAACATGTTGGTTATTTTCAGAGTCTGGCTGTTGTAAATAGCACTGCAGTGAATATAAGTGTGGGGAAGGGATTTTTTCTATTGTATTTTTGTAGTCCTAGGATATATCCCTAGGAGTGGCATAGCTGGATCGTATGGGAGCTCAATTTCCAGATTTTGGAGGAGTTTTCAAATCGCTTTTGATAAAGGTTGAGCTAGATGGCATTCCCACCAGCATTAAATAAGTGTTCCTTTCTCTCCACATCCCCACCAGAACTGCTTATTGCCATTCTTTGTGATGTGCTCCAATCTCTGTGGTGTGAGATGGTACCTCATAGTTGTTTGAATTTGCATCCTATATGGTCCCCCGAGCCCACCAGGAACGTATTTATGAGTATAGAGCCAGAATTAACTCCTGAGTGCTGCTGGGTGTGACCCAAAACACAATAAAACAAAATTAGCAGTAGCAAAGAATCAATTTGAAATAAAAGGTAATTAAAACTGCAGATTGTAAAAGGAAAAACTATTAGCTTCATTATCAATATCAAATGTCCTTATTTCTCTCTACGTCTGACTCTACCACAAATATCTCATAATTGTCTAGAGATTTGTCTTCTCCACAAATTGATCTTGCAGATCCAGAAGTCAGGCTCAGTGTTCACTTTTCCCTGCTCTATTTTTTTACCTTTTGTTGTACTTACATTAATTTTTCTTTTTTTGTTTGTTTGTTTTTTTGTTTTTGGGCCACACCCAGTGACGCTCAGGGGTTACTCCTGGCTATGCGCTCAGAAGTCGCTCCTGGCAGGCACGGGGACCATATGGGAACCGGGGGATCCCGGGGAATCGAACCGTGGTCCGTCCTAGGCTAGCGCAGGCAAGGCAGCAGGCACCTTACCTCCTGCGCCACCTCCAGGCTCCCACATTAATTTTTCTAAGTACATTTGAAATAATCAAAGAAAAATATAATTAGAAATTATTTATTCTAAAATAAAGGTCATGGTTTAGTCAAAGGGGCAGTATTATGATATGTTCAACAAGATCAAAGTATAAGGCAGTTTAAAGATCAACCAGTTTCTCCCCATCTCCATCTTCTATATAATGTTATCTATGATAAGATCTGTCCATTTTTGAGAGGGGTTTTGGGAGGTATCAAGAGGATTACCTCAGGAGCAAGAAGAGGAGTTTGGAGGATGGATTGAGAGAGATTCAGCAAGAGAGAGAAGCAAGAGAGCTGGCAGGATGGAGGTAGAAGAAACATGTTAAGATGAGAGGACAGCTGGAATAGGCTGCTAAAATGGTTAGTCTAGGTGGCTAGGGCCTGAATAAATCTGATGTCTCCTGAAACCTGACTGCTGTGGATGATTTCCTTGCTGCTACCCTGAACCCTCAGACCTGCCAGCTGAAGAAGGTAGCAGGCCCGTGGCCCCAGCTGGATGAGAAAGGCCTCATCCTCCATTCCATCACCATCTAGGACTGTTTTACTACAAACCAGGAAAGCCAGTAGATTTTAGCTTCTTTTTTTTTTTTTCTATTTTTTTTGGTTTTTGGGTCACACCCGGCAGTGCTCAGGGGTTACTCCTGGCTCCATGCTCAGAAATTGCTCCTGGCAGGCACGGGGGACCATATGGGGCACCGGGATTTGAACCGATGATCTTTTGCATGAAAGGCAAACGCCTTACCTCCATGCTATCTCCCGGGCCCCAGATTTTAGCTTCTTATGTGAAGTATTGAAATCAATATATTTTTTGGGGGGGCGGGGGTCACCCGATGATGCTCAGGGGTTTCTCCTGGCTATGTGCACAAAAATAGCTCCTGGCTTGGGGGACAATATGGGACACTGGGGGATCGAACCGAGGTCCATCCTAGGTTAGAGCTTGCAAGGCAGATACCTTACCGCTAGCGCCACCACTCAGCCCCTGAAATCAGTTCTTAACACATTGTGTCTATGACTACTTCAGGCATAATACAGAAATGTAGGGCTATCAACACCATTAGTAGATATGCCCAGTTTCAAAAGCCTCATAACTTAATGAAAATAAAGTGAAAGCTGAAAAAAAACTATATTTATTTTTATGTATCATATTAAGAATCATTGTCAACTGATTAAAGAACCTTAGTGTTTTAGCAAAAATTCACCTTTAAAAGGCAGAAGTGAATTGTAAAACACTCAGTCAATTTATATTACTTTATGATTGACTAGAAAAAACTTTTCAACCTACAAAATTATTTCCTCCCAAGAGTTATCGCAATGTGATAATAAAAATACATATAAAATTATTTACTGAAAGTTTATTTCTCTTAGTTTTTGTATTCTTAGAGTCCATCCTGTGAAGAGTTTGCCTAAATTTTCTTTTAGCTATCCTTGCATAGAAGAGTTAATTTAGATTGCAATGAATAAGTAAATCCTAATGAGTTGAAGCTTAGAATTTATTTTAAAACTTTTTCCTCAAGTATTTTGTGTTCCCTAAAGCTGGCAAATTTAGAAGTATCTTATACTAATGTTTCTTCTGCTGCTGTTTCCTTGTTTTTCATGTGTGCATTATATGTTCCTATGTCATGGCTCATGGTATCCACTCTATCCATTTACAAATGTAGATTTTTTCCCCTAATGGTTCTCACTAACAAGTTTGAACAATTGATTTTGTTTAACTGCTCCAACTTATTTCTTTTCAAGATCACACATTAAATGAGGGGTGGAAAATGGATGGTACCAGGTGCAGACACTTGCATGAACATTTAGTGAAAATAAAAAATGATCAGATCTGAACATCAAACCCCAAATCAACAACAACAAAATATATACTCAATCGACAGCAAGCTGTACAAGTGGAGATCAGTTCCACTAGTATTCCGGGGGGTAAATAAGGGAGATATGGGATGCATGCTGGGAACAGGGATGGAGGGAGGACAACACTGGTGGTGGGAATGCCCCTGATTCATTGCACTATGTACCTTAAATATTACTGTGAAAGATTTGTAGTTCACTTTGACTACAATAAAAATTAATACAAAGAAGATCACACATTAAAACATTAAACTTATCAGACATTAAATTTTGTTTAAGATTGTCATGATTTAAAATAAGCAATTAAAGTTGATAATTTCTTTGGAAAAATCATTTTATTCTTTTAAAAAGAGAGAGACCCTAGTTCAACATCTTATGGGATCTTATAAGAGAAGGACAGATTATGTAATGGCATGATGGTAGGTGACCTAGAAATATTAGTAAATAAGATTTCATTGAAATTTTGATTTAATGCCATGAGCATTTGTAGTTATCAATTTCCCAGAGAACAAAAATATACATGTAGATTAATTAGAGGTATCTATTTCACACAATTACAGAGTATGAATCACACTGCTAGTCCTATACAAACCAGAGAACCAGGAAGCAGTAACTGCTTACAAGTTTAAAGCATTTAGGACCAGAGGTAGAAAGATAGCATGGTGGTAGGGCGTTTGCTTTTCATGCTGCCCACCTGGGATGATCATAATACTTAGTAAATAACTTCAATGTACATCAGGACATGAAGAAACAGGAGAAATGGTTCCTAAAAAGAAAAATTTATGTCTTGCTCTCAAACAGAGAGCAACTTTATCCTTTTTCATCTTTTTGTTTTTAAGAGCATTTAATATATTGAATGCAGTCCATACACTATAGTATGGATTAGACTTTTACATAAAGGAAAAAAAAGTGGAGCAAAGAGAAAGTATAGGGGTGTTCTTCCTGGCTCTCTTGGACCACAGTGCTACTTATGCTGTTTCTGTTTTATTTATCCCAAAGTTCTATTGCTTTCTTTTGATTTATTTTGAAGATTTTTCTCCATCTTCTGTTGATTTATTTTTGAATCTTTTTAATCTACTACTGTTACTGAAGGTTTTCAACTTTCTTTGATATCACTGATTCTATCCTCTGTTACTTTGCTGCTGAGTGACTTTTTCATTTTGTTTCTAAGATTTTCAGTTGTGACATTTCTGCTTGTTTTTTCTTTTTTTCATTTCTTTTCTCAAATTCTCCTGTGTGTTTCTTTTTTTTTTTTTTGTCTTTTTTGGAGGGGGGTGCACACATAGCAACACCCAGGATTACTCTGGGCAGGTTCAGGGAACCATATGGGATGCCGCAATTTGAACCACCGTCCTTCTGTATGCAAGGCAAATGCTTTACCTTCATGCTATCTCTCCAGCCCCAATCTTATATACAATTTTAACAGACTTAAATTCAAATGTTGAGGCCGAATTTTCATCAGTCTTGCTATCCTCTTTCACTAACACTAGTCTTGACAAAATTTAGTGCCTTTCTTTTTATTAGACTACAGCTATATAGTACTTTCTAATTTTCAAAAGACAATAATGTTAGCTCTGGGAGTCATTTTACATTTCTTTTATATGAAGCCACCAGAGGAAGCTCATAGAGTGGTTGTTTGATTTATTATGGTAAACAAAAACATTTTTTCATAAATGTTTTCATATTTCTATGGTTTCATCTATGTATGAAGTCCATGAAGGATGTCAGGTACATGCAGAATAACTTGTTTTTTTATGATCTTAAGTTAAGATTGGATTTTGAAAATAGTCAGTTTATGAAGGTAGTGGCGACAAAGGAACACTTACCAGAGAAAATAAAATATGTTAGACTATATAAAAAATGAAGCTCATTCTAGAAGTTATAAAGTCTCTACATACAACCAGCAATCTCTTCTTGGCATTTCTCATTCCAAAGCAAAAATACTAATTCAAAATGATATATGCATATATGTGTCCATTATAAAATTTAGTAAAATAACTGAATTATGAAGTCCATTTATCTTCCCTATTTGAACATAAAAAGCTCTAAATATAGATGAAAAAAATAACTGGTACACAATAATATACTATGCAAATCGAACAAAGAACAAGATTATTTAATTTGCTGAAACATGGATATTATAAGAGGATATTATGCAGTGTAATGTTCACTGAAGCAAAGAGATAAGAATAATTGCTCATATTGGGATTTAAACATGCATATAAAAATGGCAATAAAATACTCTTTTCTTGGTGCAACATATCAGGTAAACTGATCCACACAACATTCTGTTGGGGGTATTAAAAGGGAGAAGAGTTGAAACAGTTTTGGGGTAGAAAGATAAGTATATTGGTGATGGTGTGTGGTCTTGGAATTGTATGCATGGGAAACCACTAATAAAACATGGTAAATCACAGAACCTTTTAAGTTCTTAAAAATACAAAAAATAAAATACAACTGCATAATATAGTAATTGTGTAAGTTAGTCAGTTTGTTCGCAACATTTAATTGAAGGAGATTTAAGATTTGTTAAATATCACTATGAATCTATAGTTCTCTTTTAGAATCTTTCTTTTCAGCCAATGTTCCTATTTTAATTTTGGAGATAAGTGCACAATAAACAAACAAAAATCTCTTATTGACATTTACAAAATTAGCAGTTTTTAGTAGATGAACTAAAGATTAATGTGTAAGGAATATTTAACAAAATTTAAATCCATTTGGGATTAAATTTTGTTAGATGATTACACATAACAAAATCTAGAATCTTACATTTAAAGATAATGCTGGGACCAGAGTGATAATACAGTGTGTAAGGCTTGCATGCCATTAACACATTCTTGATTCCTAACATTGTGCTTGGTCCTCTGAGCACTGCTTGAGTGAAAGCAGAGCATAGAGCCTGAGCATCATCAACAGTGGCCCAAAAACAACAATAAAATGTCATGAAAAATATTTTTTAAGTAAAAGTTTCCATGTTGCCTATACTATTGCATTACCAGGAATATAGAATTTATAGAAATATTTTTGATGGTGCTTCTAAAATATTTTTGTTTAGTTAATGTGGTTCTACAATAATACAATGTAGGAAGGGCTAGAACATAATACAATAAATAGAGTGTTTGCCTCACCCACAGCTGGCCTGGGTCCAATCACCATATATGGTCCCAAAGCCCTTCTGGAAGAAGCCCTGAGAACAGAGTCAGGAGAATCACAGTGGAATGTCAGGTGTTTTCTTTACCCAAAACAGAGCAAAATTTAAAAAATTTCAATGTAGCTCCTTGTCTGATTGGTATTGGGTGAATAGTTTTTTTCCAATATGTAGGTTTCTTTTGTATCGTAGGCATTATTTTCTTTAAGGTGCAGAAGCTTCTTCTTAGCTTAATAAAGTCCCATCTGTTTACTTTTGTTTCTAATGGTATGGAGAGTGCTGTTTCTGTTCTGAAGATGCCTTTAGGTTCAATGTCATTTAGTGTTTTACCTACCTGTTGTATGATATACCATATGGTTTCAAGTCTGATATGAGGTATTTAATCCATTTGGTTTTGACCTTTGTGTATGGTGTTAATATCTAAGATATATAAGTTACTGACAGAACTTAAGAAAAACTAACCTCATCACAAAATGGGGAGAAGAAATGAACAGACAATTTCTAAAAGAAGAAATAAAAATGGCTAAAAGGCACATAAAAATTCTCCACATCAATAATTATCAGGGAGATGCAAATCAAAACAACAATGAGGTACAATCTCGTGCCATAGAGACTGGCACACATCACAAAGGCCAATAACAATAAGTGCTGGCAGGGATGTGGGGAGAAAGAAATTCTCATGCACTGTTGGTGGGAATGTCATCTATTACAGCCCTTATGGAAAACAATATGGAGATTCCTCACAAACTGGGGAATTGAGCTCCGATATGATCCAGCAATACCACTGCTGGGAATATACCCTAGAAACACAAAAACGAAATACAAAAATACCTTTCTCACACCTGTATTCATCACAGCATTGTTTACAAAAATGAGATTCTGGAAACAACGAAGATGTCTTTCAACAGATGAATGACTAAAGAAACTGTGGTACAAATACACAATGGAATATTATGCAGTTGTCAGGAAAAATGAAGTCATGAAATTTTCCAATACATGGATGGACATGGAAACTATTATGCTGAGTGAAATAATCAGAGGGGGAGAGAGACACAGATAGTCTCACTAATCTATGAGTTTTAAGGAAAAATAATAAATTATTATTTTATTAATATCTTTATACAATTTGATTAGAAGCATGATTGTAGTTGGGTTTCAGCCATATAAAGAAAACCACCTCCTTCACCAGTTCAACATTCCCATCACATATACCCCAAATCTCCCACCTCCTTACCCCCACCCCACCTGTATTTGAGACAGGCTTTCAACTTCCCTTATACATTCAAACTGTTGATAGTTGTCAGATATGGGTGTTGCAAATTATCAAAGGCTTTTCTGCATCAATTGGTATGATCAGGTGGTTTTTATTTTTCTTTCTGCTGATATTGTATATTATTTGATTGATTTACAGATATTAAACCATCCTTGCATTCCTGGGATGAAACCTATTTGATCATAGTGGATGATCTTCTTGATGAGGCATTGGATCCTATTTGTCAGAATCTTTGCAGTTGTATTCATCAGGGATATTGGTCTGCAATTTTCTTTCTTAGAAGCATCTCTGTCTGATTTTCATATCAAGGTGATTTTGGCTTCATAAAAAATATTTGGAAGTGTTCCCATTTTTCCAATTTCATGAAAGAGCCTGGCCAGGGTTGGTAGTAGTTTCTCTAGAAAGGTTTGAATGAATTCATTAGTGAATCCATCTAGGCCTTGGCCTTTATGGGGGGGAGTGAAGACTTTGATTACAGTTATAATTTCCTCAATAGTGATGGGGGTGTTTAGATATACTACATCCACCTCATTTAACCATGGAATGGTATAAGGGTCCTAGAATTTATCCATTTCTTCTAGGTTCTCATGCTTTGTGGCATAGAGTTTCTCAAAGTAGTCTCTGATCACCCTTTGAATCTCTTCAATATCTACAGTGATCTCCCCATTTTCATTTCTAATATGTGTTATAATGTTTTTCTCTCTCATTGTGAGTTTTGCCAGTCATCTATTGTTCAAAGAACCAACTTTAGTTTCGTTGATCTCTTGGATTGTTTTTTGGTTTTTCAGTTCATTGATTTCTGCTCTAAGATTTGGTATTTCCTTCTGTCTACCTCTTTTTAGGTTCCTTTTGTTGATTATTTTCTAATTTTATAAACTGTGTCATTAAGCTATTCAGGTATAGTCGCTCTTCCTTCTTGATGTGTGCTTGCAAATCTTTAAATTTTCCACTCAGTTCTTCTTTTCCTGTGTTCTGTAGATACTGATATTTTGTGTCTTCATTGTCATTTGTTTTCAGGAGAGTTTTGATTTCCTCTTTGATTTCATTTTAGACCCACCGGTTGTTCAGTAATAGGCTGTTTAATTTTTAGTTGTTAAAGTTTTTCTTTTGTTACTTTGTAGTTCACATCTAATTTCAGAGCCTTGTGGTCAGCATAAGTAGCCTGCAAAATTGCTATCCTCTTGATTTTATGTAGGTATATTTTATGTGCCAGCATGCAGTCTATCCTGGAGGATGACCCATGTACATTGGAGAAGAATGTGTATCCAAGTTATACAATATTTGTACCCAAATCTACACTGTAAGCAGGCCTTTGACAGTGTAGATTTGGGTACAAATATTGTATAATGTGCATGCATAAAAAGCTTGCTTGTATTGGCTGAATTAGAAAAGCGGTCTGAGCAGCCTTGCAGTGATTGGTGCAAGACCGAGTTGGGAAATTCGTTTCGTGGCAATATCCAGACAATTTTCATTTAACAGCATATCAAAATGTTTTTTGGGATGTACTCAGCATATAAGATGAACCCCGATTTTTGGTTGACATTTTTTTAATGTTAAAAGTTGTCTTATGGGCCCAGAGAGATAGCACAGAGTGTTTGCCTTGCAAGCAGCTGATCCAGGACCAAAGGTGGAAAGGTGGTTGGTTCGAATCCGGTGTCCCATATGGTCCCCCGTGCCTGCCAGGAGCTATTTCTGAGCAGACAGCCAGGAGTAACTCCTGAGTACCGCAGGGTGTGACCCAAAAATAAAAAAAAAATTGTCTTATATGCTGGAAAATGCAGTATATTTGAGGTTTTTCAGTTTTATTGACCTATCAAGTGTCTACAGGGCCATGTTGAGGTCTTTCACAATTATTGTTTATCACTGATATCCTCTTTCAAATTTGTTAATAATTGTATTAGATATTTTTCTGGTCTCTCATTGAGTGCTTATATATTTAGTAGTACGATTTCTTCCTGTTGCACATATCCTTTGATTAATATGAAATGTCCACCTTTATCCTTTTCAACTTGTCTCAGTCTAAAGTTTGTGTCGACTAATATTAATATGGCCACTACAGCTTTTTTAAGGGTGTTGTTTGCTTGAATGATTTTCATTCAGCTTTTGATTTTCAGTCTATGTGTGTTCTGACTATTCAGGTGTGTTTCTTGTAGGCAGCAGAAGGTTGAATTCAGCTTTTTGATTCATTTTGCCACTATATGTCTCTTAACTGGTGCATTTAGTTCATTGACATTGAGGGAGATGATTGTCATTGGATTTAGTGTCATTTTTGTGTATAGGTTTAGTATGTCTGTTGGTCTGTTTTGTTTTAAAGTAGACCTTTAGGTTTTTCCTTTAAGCCTTGTTTAGCCTCTGTAAATTTCTGAGCTGTTGCTTGTCCATGAAGCTATGTATCCTCCTTCAAACCTGAACATGAATCAGGCTGAGTGCAGTATTCTACGTGAAGCATCCATTTCATTCAGTCTTTTCACAATATCCCACCACTATCTTCTGGCCTTGAGAGTTTCTTGTGACATATCTGCTGTAAATCTTAAGGATGCTTCTTTGAATGTGATTTCTCTTTTTGACTTTGCTGCTTTAAGTATTCTATATCTATCTGTGAGATTTGTCATTGTGACTAGGATGTGATTTGGGGTATTTTTCTTTGGGTCTCTTTTAGCTGGTATTCTTTGGGCATGCAGAATTTGATTGCATGCAGTCTTTAGCTGTGAAATTTTCTCTATAATGATGTCTTTGATTGTTGATTCTTCCTGGGGATCTCCTTCCTGGGTCTCAGGGACTCCAATGATTCTTATGATGTTTCTGTTGAGTTTATCAAAGACTTCTATTTTAATCTGTTCAAATTCTTTGAGTACTTTTATTTTTTTGATAATTTGTCTTAAGGTTATTTTCCAATCTCTTCTGTTGTATGAAGTTGTTCTGCATTTCATCTTCCAGTTCATCAATTCTGTCCTTGACTGCTGTTATCCTGTTGGAGAGGCTTTCTATTGAGGTTTTCAGTTCAGCTTTCATGTTTTTCAGATCTGTTATTTCAGATTTGAGTTTTCTGACTTCTATCTTTTTGTTATGTTCAGCTTGAGCTATGTTTTCTTTGATAAAGAGTCTTCCATATTCTATCCTAAATTTCTTATCTGAGAGATTAATCATATGGTTTGTATTTTTGGGTCAACAGAGCTATCATCTTCATTCTCTGTGCATTGTGTTTGCCTAAGAGGTTTCCCCATTTTCATACTTGTAGTGTGAATCTTTTTTTCTCAGTTAAAACTAAATAAAATTACTGGTTTTAGCTTAAATTTTTAAGACATCTTCATGGCATATAAAATCCATAAACAAATGAAAATTCTAATGGCATTTTAAAGTTCCTATTCCAAAAATACATTCCTAAACCAGGCTTTCCTCTTTCTTCTGTACTCCAGGGGAGAGGTGCATGAGGAGGAAGGTGGGGAAATAACTAGCTTTCTGTTTCCCCTTTGATTCTGGAGGCTAGGTCTTCCAAGGTATGGGGTTTGGGGATTCCCCATGCCGGAGACTTTCTCCCTAGCCTGGGGAATGCTGGGATGCTTTTCCCCCTGGACTCCAGGCCTTCCATGGGCTCCAGTCCAGGTGGACTATATAGGGGTCATCAGGCTTTCCCCCTACCTCTTCCTGCAGTAATAGGAATGCACTTTGGGAAAAGGATGGATCGTTCTAGCACTGGTTTATGTTGGCACAGTCACTGGAAATTTTTTCTCCTTGGTCTCCTACTGACAGTATTGTATGCATATAGTTTATATATATATATATATATATATATATATATATATACAATATCCAACTTGTATTGTGACCTTGATACTGCCCTACAAAGCTCATTTCTAGTCTTTTACTGCCTCAGTCCCAACCCTTATTTCCCACATCTTCCCATGTTGGTGCAGCTCATGACATGAAGATCATCACATAGAGTGATGAGTGCAGTTAGAGAAATAACTATACTGCAAACTATCAAAACAATGTGAATGAATGAGGGAAATAGAAAGCCTGTCTTGAGTACAGGTGTGGGTGGAGTGGGGGAGGAAGGAGATCTGGGAAATTGGTGGTGAGAATCTTGCACTGGTGAAGGGGGGGTGTTCTTTACATGACTGTTATCATACAACTACAGTCATATTTGTAATCACGGTGTTTAAATAAAGATAATTAATAAAAATAGAAAATACTTAAAAAATCCTAAAGATTCTATGAATGATTTTTTTTTTTTTTTTTTTTTTTGGTTTTTGGGCCACACCTGGTGACGCTCAGGGGTTACTCCTGGCTATTTGCTCAGAAGTCGTTCCTGGCAGGCACAGGGGACCATATGGGGAACTGGGTTTCGAACCGCGGT
>PVKC010017939.1:0-19970 GCA_004027635.1 Crocidura indochinensis
ATATTGAAGATACAATATATTTAACCTCATTTTGAATGAGATTAAATATGTACATGTCATATTGTACTATGACACTCTAACCCAGGAAGCCTTTTTTCAGCAAAGTTTTCCCTTACCAATAATGATTTGCCTAGTAATTGGAAAACCTTTCCATCTGACCTGCTGTATTTTCACTTTTTTACGTGGTCTGACCCGTGCAGTTTTTCTATTGCAACCTATGGATCGATCTTTACCGTCTGTCTATGTTTGTGTGCGAGTATGTGTGGTGACCACTTCTATGTCTGTCAAATGTTTGTCTCTATTATTCATAATACCTGTCTGTGTTGTATATAGTCCTTCCCCCTTTTATATATAACCCTACCTTTTCCCCCTCCCCTGCTTACCACTTTACAAATCCTTTTCTATCCTTTTGCTCTCTCATCCCTGATTTGTTATTTCTCCCTACTTAACCCTTTTACCCTCAGTTCTTAACTGGAATATTCTCTTGAACTGAAATATTCTTCCCACCCCAACCTGCTCCCGACCTGTTTCTGAAGTGAAAGGACAGCCTCCAGCCCACTGTGTCTTGGCCCAGAAAGAAACTGCTGCCACTGCTCCTGTTGATTTACTCTTGGCAGCCCCTGTTCTCCAACCTCCCTTCACTGTGGACTGTTGCTCACTACTGGATTCAACTTTTGTGAAACCCTGGGCTCGAGGACATTTCCTCATCTGTGACTGCTGCGAGCTATTTTTTTTCCTTCGGGCCGCACAAACGTTGTAGGTTGAAGATGTGCCCCAGATTTTATTACACTACCTCCCAAAAGACTATTTCAAAAGACTTAAATATATATATATATATATATATATATATATGTGTATTTCCTTAGGTATATTTTCTTAATAGGTATAATTATTATTGTGTATTTCCTTATGCAGATGTAGTTTTCCCCTAGCCCCTTTTTCTGAATTTGTTTAGTAGGAAATTCTAGTAGATAAGTTTCTCTTGGGTTCTGAGTTCATGTTAGAACCGGTTATAGAGATTTTTTGACTAGTTATTTTTACCCCCATATGCACCAGTAGTATCCTGTGGCACTGTTCCATTTTGCAAGGCTCATTAAAATGTGGAAAATCTTACATATAGAAAGAAGCTCTTATCTAATAAGGATAGGAACTCCTAAATATTTTATTCTGGAGTGAAGGGGCCTTTTACCATGAATATGTGTCATAGTGACTTGACAGGCTTCAGTCGATCGGACATTAGCCATTCATCCCCGAACTTTGGATCCCATCTTGGAACTGGCACGGTTTTCTGTACCAGCACCAAGAATCAAACCTTTACTGGGAAAGGCCCTAATGCTGCCCTGGCACCAACTTACTCCAGGTGGGTTCATATAACACCCTGATGACTTGAAAACAGCACAACTTGCTTTCAGGGCAGGTTTCCACGTATCACCACCTAATGGTGAGATGAAACGAGAAGACGCTTCTTGATACCCTGACTTCAATTTAGGATCTGTACAGAAACCAAGGTTTCTAATTACTGAAGCCTAACTGTGACAACCTTGATTGAGGAGAACTTTTTCTAGTATCATGAAGAAATATTTTGGGGTTTGAAAACTTAGTATGCCCGGAGCCTTAGTTGCTCTGATGGTGGGATGCTTCATGGGTAAGGACACTCTGTTTTTAGGCGAAAGGTTCATTCTTTCTATTTCCCCCAACTTTTGCTGTGCCTACGCAAAAAAACTACCACCATTTCTTAAAAGATGGGGCTCTCACCTTTTTTATAGAACCTTGGGACACAGCTTACTCTTCTACCTCATATTTCTGCATTTTTCTATAAAATCAAGAAAGGGAAAAATAAAAAAAGAAAGGAGGTGTCAAGGGCCAAGTGGTCTCAGGTACATTGGTGGAGATTAAAAAAGGACACAAGTAAATAGTCAAGCAAAGTCAACACCAATGAAATAAAAAATTCAAACTCTAACAATCTAAGTTTTAAATGGGCTTGTTATACTGGATAATTTGGCCTGTGGAATATTTTCCTGTCGGCCAGAGATATCTAGAAACGGCATTGTAGGTCAAATGCTGTGGTAATGTAACTTGAGAACTCTTGACCATGATGTTTAAAGGGATTAAAATAATCTTTGAATAAAAGATTAAGTTTAAGTGATATTTTAGGGTTTGCTCTCTTGGAGCTCAGCCTCTGGAGCAATCATATGAAGAGGCAAAATTTCTGATATATTTTGGGAGTGCTACCTGCAGGACTTGTTCTCCATCCAGTGATTCAGTTGCAGAATTTTTTTCTTTGGTGGAGCGGAGCTAGATTCTAGCATTAACATTCTGGGTGTGCCTATCAATTCTTCTTTCAAAGAATCATTCCTTTTTTTTTTTATTAGGTTATCCTCCCTCATTCTTTCCTTCAGTCTCTGCTCTCCTTCAGTACACAGCCAGTGACAGGCTATTTCTCCTCTTGTGTTTAAACTCATTTGTGATCTTGATCAGGGCTCTCAGTCATAGTGACCTTATCTTTAATTTATTTCAGATATATAGTTTAGTCAGGAGGCAAATTTCTCATTAGGCATGTCTGCCTGGAACTCAGAGAGCACAGATGATTGAACTACTTCTTTACTTGGTTCCTTTTGGCAACAACTGATTATTAAACAAGGCTGAGGAAAGGAACAGTTATAAAATGAGTGTGATATCCGTGAGTTTTGGAAAAAGTTTCCACTTTCTTAAGATTAAGGATGTTTGAAATAAGCACCATTAGAAGGAAAATGAAACCTTTTAGATGGACTTAAAATAGAATACATACATAAAGGTATAGATTTTTTTTTGGTTTTGGGGCCACACCTGGTGATGCTCAGGGGTTACTCCTGGCTATGTGCTCAGACATTGCTCCTGGACCATATGGGACACTGGGGAATGAACCAAGGTCTGTCCTGGATCGGCCGCGTGCAAGGCAAAGCCTTACTGCTATGCTTTTGCTCCAGCCTAAGGGATAGAAAGAACTTCTATCAGCTACTTTCCAGAGCAGCGTTTTGATGATGGATTGCATCCCAAGCCTCACAGAGGGATGGGCAGGATAGAGTGTAAGAATCCCATTAAACAGATTTTCCTCTGGCTGTCTTCAAAATATGACAGTAAGATCAGATCATGAACTGTATTTTCAGTCATGAAGACTTTCTCTTTTTTTATACACTCAACAAAGTAAAGTAAGCAATTATCTACTTATTGATAATGCAGTGTTGGGAGGCAGAAAGCAGGCCACATCTTGATCTAAAAATCTGTCAAAATTGGGAGTAACAGCTCCAGTTTGAAGCACCATGGTAAGTGCTTTTCGTGTGTTTTATTTCTTCTTCACAATAGCTTTGCAAAGTAAGCACCGATGTTATACTCCCTTACGTAGGAGGGAACTGAGGGTCACAGACATGAATTAACTTGTCGAGATAATATAGCTGGTAGGTTGAAGAGAGAAGCCTCATAGTATGTCTGTTTGATTCTAAGCTCTTTTATAACCACCTTTTTGGAGGGTGGGAGAACTGATTTGTTTTCTTTTGAAATGTTGCATCTTATTATGTGACACCCCAGACCCCAGGCCAGAGCATTTAAAAAGAAAAAATTGGCTTTTGCTAACTCTCCTAAGCTGTTTTCTCTTGGATCCCATCTACCACTTCCAGAACTCCAAAGAGAACTTAAGCCCATGGAAAAGAATAAGGTTTCTCATCGCCATTTCTGGCTTAGGTTGTTGTGAACAAAAAATTGGCTATACAGGTAAATGGAGTCATCATGAATTCACTTGCCTAGAAATGAAATACAAAAGAATGGCCAGGGAAAGTTTCTTACTACCTGTGTTGCAGAATTGAAGTGAGAAAGATTTTAGGAATAGAAAATTATCAGTTAGAGATTGGGGTCAAAATATGCATTCTTGTGTACTGCAGGAAATCTAAGCTGAGAATTAGCAATAAAACTAGTCTCTGCAAAAGTAAACCTGAACAACACTGTCATGGTTATTTCCACAGTACAGGTCAAACAATTCTTGCTGAAAATAAGCTCACAGTAAAAATTTACAAACCAAGTGAGGAAAGATGAGAGAAAGAGAAGCGCGCATATACCATGAACTGGAGATGATAAAAATGAAGACACTGTAAATTAAATCCGTAAGATGACATTTATAAACTATAAAATAAATGTATAAAATAAAAAATTATAAATTGAATAAATAGACTATAAATAGATAAGTGAAAGACTCGAAAATAGCATTAAAAAGATGGCATGGAAAACAAATATAAAACTGGAAAATGAAATTGTCATTGAGGCTAAAAGTCTATTACATGTGTAAACAGATTAAAAAAAGTTGAGGACAATTATATTAGAGTATAAATTTAGTGCCTAGGGGAATAAAGAGAGAACAAATAAGGGCTCATTGTCGGAACAAAAGACAATGATAGTTTAAATCTTGCTAAGAGATGTCTGAAGAGTTCTTTCTAAAGGCAAAGAATGGAAGCTAACGATATGATTTTGACTCATAGATTTTCAAATGGATCCAGATACATGTTTTTAGTAGTTGAACTTAGCAAATAAAAGATCAAGACTCAGGTATACATTAATGAAATTGTTGAATATCAAAGAAAAATATGAATGCAACCAGAGATGTAAAAAATTAATTGCTGCTCAAATAGCAATAGAGTTTTCTTATCACACAATAACAGATGCCAAGAGATTGTAGAATTGTATTTTTTCCTGTAATTCTCCATCCAGCTGCCTTATTCTTCTACCTTATTCTCCAAGAATCAGATATAAGGAAACATTCTCAGAGAAGTCAAGACTACTCAGTGACTCCAGCTGAAAGTACTAATAAGTGTGATGCTTCAGTAACGATATTCAATTTTGGATGTTGAAACAAAAAAACGGAGAAAGTAGAATTCATATTACCATTCTGATAGAGGCTGTTGGCAAATATATTAATCAAGATACGAACGGGATGCTCTTAAAATGAGAACAAAACTATTAGCCAAGAGTTTTTAGAAACTAGAACCAATAGAGTATGTCTATTTGGAGAGGTTTATGGGGGCCTTTGGTATGGGAGGGCTGTCTGATTGTAGTGAATAAATTTAACTTTTCTTAGATACTAAGCCTGTCTTATCTGCAGGGAATATGCTTCATGATGCCCAAGATAGTACCACAAATAGTATCAAACTATGTATTTACTTTCTGTAGCACCAAAAATATTCTTTTCTATGTTTTTTATAATATATACATAGGCATGTCGAAATTTGATAAATTTAATGGTCTGATATTTAAAATAATAATAAATAGAATAATTATAGCTATATTTAATAATAAAAATGTGAATGTTCTTTCTTTGTCTTTGTCAAAGTATTTTAACTCTTTGTAATATTGACCTTGTTATGCTGCTGCTCCATAATTGATCCTGGGTTAATGATAACTTGAAAAGCAAAAACTTGGATTAGAGGAGACTACTAAACTTAAAATTTCAGTGGAATATCACTGATTGAGGGTCAGTTTGAGGATTTTTTTGAGATAATACAAAAAATTGATATAAACTGTTGCTTCCAGGTGAATAAAGATAGAAAAGAGGTCTCTAGAAAACTGAATCACCTATAAGTTAGAAATGAGAAAAAAAGGGAGAAGGAATGGGAATGTCTAGCAGAATAGTAGAAATAAGTTCTAATTGTCTCTGAGAAGTCAATTGCACCTCTTTAAAAACAGGTTTCAAATTGGATATTAGCAATCCTACCAGTTATTCATTCATTTTTATATATTCTTTTTTTAATTTTAGGCACAATCATTTACAATATTATTAATGGTAGGGTTTCATGGATATAGTGTTACAATACCACCTTTACCAAAGTATCCATTTATCCCAACCATTGGCCATCTCAGTGCCCCCTACACTATCTACCACCCGACGTCCAATATCCATCTTGGTAAGCACCCGTATATAGACCATGATCTATTTATATTTATCTTATGATCTGTTTCCTTTGGATATTTGTTTATTCCACCACAGTGTTTCTTGATATCTCACGTGTGAGAAAGATCATTCCTGTCTCTCTCCCTGTGACTAACTTCCCTTAGCATATACTTGCAGGTTCATCCACATAGCAGTAAATAGCATGTTTTTGTTTTTCTTAGGCTAAGGGTTAGTATTCCATTGTGTATATTTAACCTAGTGTTTTTTATTTAATTACCTGTTCTTGGGCATTGCATTATTTCCAAATGTCACTATTATGAATAGTGCTGCAATGAATATAGGAACACAAATGTCTATTCTGTATGGAGTTTTGGACCATTGGAATAGATGCCCAGAATCGTATTGTTAGATTACAGAGAAGCTCAAATTTTGCTCTTTAAAAACTGTCCATATTTTTTTACAAAATGGTTGAACCAGTTTACATGCCCATCTGCAATGTCTGAGGGTCTCTCGCTTTTCACATATTCACCAACGCTGATTGCTTTGTTCTTTTTGATTTGTGGTGCTCTTACTAGTGTGAAGTGATATCTCAAAATTTATCACATATAAAATCATGAAGAAGTCACACGCCCTCAAATTTATGGGCATCACACACTTATGGCAGTTAATCAAACTAAAATTGAAATGTTTTTAATCATGTACCAAAGACAAAATAATGGAAGCATTATAAAAATTATAACAAAATTGGCAAGTAGCTAAAGCATAAGTTAGAGAAAATATTATAGTTCAAAATCTATAAAAAATATATTTGAAAATACATTTAAATTTAGTAAAAATTAGTAAAGGACTAATAGAGCACATTCAAAGGAGAAGTAATTGTGACAAAAGGATATATTAATTTGGAAGAAATGGGATAGAATTAAGAAAACAAATAAAATTTTTTAAAGTATAGAAAGTAAATTTAACCATATAGCCAGTTATTAAAAGCAGTGGTGAATATAAGGATGTTTATTATTTTAGGCTTCTACCACTTCATGTTTGAAACATTACACAGTTTAGAAAATTATCATTGCTATTTAAGCATTAGCCCTTGGTCCAAGTTTTTGCACATTACTTCCTGTCTTCTGGAGCATACTCATAAGAGGTACCACTTATTGTTTTTTGTATTTTTATAGTATCTTCTATTATTGCATATCTAAGTCTGAGTTCTCATAATTTCTTAATTTTTCCTTGCATGGCAAAAATCTGAAATCCTGGCATTTTACACTATGGTAGGAGTAGCTAGAAAAAATTTTGAATTAAATATTATGAGTTTGGGGAAAACAGGATTAACAAAAGATAAAGAGAACAAATATTCCTACAGGGTAAATTGCAGAGAAGTAAGTTAATTGGATCAGGGGCAACTTACAGGAAAGACAGTTTCCTGAGATCTCTCTTCTCAACTCTCCTAAGACTGCCCAGTTACCAACCCTGATCTGGGTGGTGAACATGTTCCCCTGTTCAGTGGCAATCCATATACTTTGGGATTTGTACATGATAGCAGTCCTGTGGTAACTTCCACCAGTCTCAAAATAAAACAGAAAACTCCGTGAGTTTGCTATGTAGAATACAATCTGTTTAAGTCTCTTGTAGCAATAATCTATTCTTTCACACTAAAATATCCAGTAATTTATACTCCCAACAATGTTTTTACCATTTATCTGGCAATTTCTTTCTGAAATTAAATAGAGTTCCATTTAAGTTTGTAGCAATAAAATGGTTAAGCCTCATTGGGTTCTTTTTTTGTGTGTGTATATGGGGAGGGGGGAGTCAAGCCCATCAGGGGTTACTCCTGGCTCTGCACTCACAAATTAGTCCTGGCAGGCTCAGGTGACCTTATGAAATCCAGAAGTTGAGTCTGGGTTGGCCACATGCAAGACAAACACCCTGCCCACTGTCCTATCACTCTGGCCCCTAAGTGAGTTCTTACTATGACTCAAACTTTATATAGATACCAGCTTTTTAAAATACCTGTCGTGGACATTTTCTGTGGAGACTAACAAGAATCTTTTAAGGGAGTCAGCTCGGCGCATACTATCATTTCCTAACTTAGAAAAGCTCCATTCTAGCCCAGGTTACAGTTAGATGTAGCGGTATGGCTGGCTGTATCCCATGATGATGTTCTTTTGAGGGGATCCAAATACAGCCTCCACACTTTCAGTGCAAATACCTGTTTACAGATGGTTATTACACATATAAATGTTGCTGGAAAAGAGCAGGAATGTGCCTTAGGAGAAGTAATAGTTGTCATGATTGTACCTTTTTTCTTTTTGAATTCGGCACTATGCAATCGTTAGAAAGATATAATTTCCTTGTCTCTTTTCACAGTATTTACTAACATTTATCATATCTGTCACTGTTCTTTTGGTACTAGATTTGACAAAGAGCAGAATAATCTTTTTCTAAAATAAGGGCCAAAATAATCTCAGAACCTGACTGTTGGAGATGTGTATTGTGTTCATTCTGTTAACTAGATAATTATCAAACGTTTGTTTTGTTTTGTTCTTGTAAAGGCTGACACAACCATTTTGCTAAATGTTTAGGAATGATACTTTTGGAGAACTTGACTGAATTCATCCCAGGGGACCATTTGATTTAGTTTAAATAAGGGCTTGATTTTCCTTTCACTCTGCAAGAGGTCTAGCCCCTTTTGCTTATAGGTACCCATCAAAGAAACACTAAGGCCAGGATCTCCTACTTCCTTTTTCTTCCCTTCTTTGGGGTTTTAGGCTCACACCTAAGAGCGCTTAGGAGTTACTCTTGGCTCTGCACCCAGGAATCACTCCTGGCAGGTTCAGGGGGACCATATGGGATGCGAGGGATCAAATTTGGTTGGTCCAGGCCAGCTGCATGCAATGCAAACTCCCTACCCACTGTGCTATCGGACCGGCCCCCTACATCATTTCTCAATGATTACAATTTGGTATAACATCTTTTTTGAAACGCTCCCAGAGCTTCTTCTACTATAGTAGTTCACTTGTATAAGGCCAATCTAATTTGTGGTTGGATGTGCCATGCATATTTTTAAAACTATTTTTTGATAATCATGAAATTATTTTATTTTTAATTAATTACTTTAAACACCATGGATAAAGGTTGTTCATAATAATTATTTGAACAGATACAAAGTTATTCATGATTGAATTTCAGTCATGCAATGTAAAACACCCTTCACCAATGTGCATTACTCAAAACCAATGCCCCTTGTTTCCCTCCCCCACTGCCTTCCTGTCCCCCTCCACTTCTTTCCCCCCTTTTAGACCCTGTGGCTTGCATCATTATTATTGTTATGGAGAAGTATTGTGCCTGTTACTTTATCTCCTTTCAGCACGCATTTCTTATCCAGATTGGTCATTTCCAACTACCGTTGTCATAGTGGTCCCCTCTCTATTGTGGGAAGCTTCATACCATGGACTGGTCTTCCTGATCCTTATCTCTATTATCTTTGCTATTATTTCCATGCTATCTTTTCCTTATATCCCACAAACGAGTGAGATCATTCTAACCCTCTCCACTCACTTTGCTCAACATCATACTCTCCATATCCATGCATATATTGAAAAACAAAATCTTATCTGCCTATTTATCCATCTGTTTTAATTAATGTACAAATTATCTAAAGACCATATTACATAGTTGTTCACAATACATTTGTTGCCAGGTAAGTGGGAGAAAAATTATTAAAAAGGAAAAAAATACACAGAGCAATTTAAAAAAGAATAGGAGAAAGAAAAAAAAGTACAGCAACAAGAAAATTTGTGAAAATGATCGTATCTCCAAAGGAGATCATTAAGTCATTGTCAGAAGTTTTAGTAAGCTCTTGTTGCTAGTTGATCATGCCAGTATTTCTTTTGTTTATTAACTTTAGGTGGCATCAGATGCACATGGGTATCTAAATCAATGTGCCCCTACAGAGACGGCAGTAATAAAAAATTGGGCCATGTGGTACAGGAATTTCAAACACTATTACTGCTACTGTCACTTTTGTGGGATGTTTTTGGGTTCCAGGGCTTTTGGAAGTCAGAGAATGGGGTAGGTGGAGGGTGCCCATCAGCATTCTGGAAAAGTCCTTGTGATATTAGCCCCAAATAGTGGCAGATCTGGAGTTTTGGTCAGAGATAAGTATCAAAGTAGGGCCATTGGCGAGGTGGCAATTGGGGTGCCAGCTGGGTGCAGCTAACCTGGCTTTTGCAGGGTAGGGAACTGGCCTACCCTCTCCTTTCAAGATGACCAATATTATGCTGTTTGGCCAGTGTCTGCCATGAATTTTCATGATTTGGTATACATCTTTTTCAAGAATAGATGGGGCCTGAGTTATATATATATAGCATAGGGACAGGGCATTTACCTTGCACATGGACGACCCAGGATGCACCCGGGTTCAATCCCCAGCATCCCATGTGGTCCCCCGAACATGCCAGGAGCGATTTCTGAGCACAGAGCCAGGAGTAACCCCTTAGCATCACCAGTTGTGGCACCCAAAAAAAGAACAGAGTGAGTTTATGGAACTGGCCAAATGTAGACATGGTGACTGTTTTCTCCAACTATATGTTTAAGTTAAACTTTTCTCAGTTGTCAGTTTGACCTACTGCTTTTTCTGGGAAATGAACGTAACACTGTGTGGCAGTTGAATGAGAATTATTTTAGGAAGATTTGGAATTAAGAGATGTGGGACCAAGAGTGATACTACAATGGGTAGAAAACTTGCCTTACATGTCGCTGACCCAGGTTTTATCCCCAATACTACATATGGTCCCTCTGAATACAGAGCCAGGAGTAAGCCCAGAGCAGCATTTGGCTGTGACTCAAAAACAGAAGTGCTTTCTTATCTCTTTCCATAGGGATCATTTAAATCCTTGAATTTGACCTGCTTTCACTAAACATTCCATGTACATATGCTTGATTATAAAACTTTCACCTGAAAAGGGTAAATATTTTCTTTGCGGATTGTTGTTGTTGTTGTTTTCCCCTCAAGGGTTTTTTTTTTTTCCTTCAAAGCTAATTTATCCGCACAGAGACATATGTTTTAGGTCTGTGCTTGCTAATTTACCTTGGAAAAATTAGGTCATCTTCAAATCTGGCAGTGTAGCTTATAGACTTGGCAAATGATCTAATTAAAAGTTTCCTTTAGATTTAAAAAAGGAAAGAAAATGGTTGGTTAGTATCGTTAATGTTTTCGCTTTCCGAGTTTGTGTGTCTGTAGGTAGATATCACTCCTGGTGTTACACCAAAAGTCTGTTGACTCTGCTAACAGTTCATCTCTTCTCTTCCGCAGCCTCCAAGTCTGTCATAAATAGTATGCTACGGGACCCTTCGCAGATTCCAGATGGAGTTCTCGCAAATCAGGTCTATCAGGTATTAATCACAGCTGTCTGTTTTCAGTGGCAATGCTGTTATCTGCCTGGAAGAGTAAAGGATTTTAAACCTCATTTAATTACTGTCATCATAAACTATCACTGAGGTCAGGGTGCACCGTCAGTGGCGATGCAGTATTTGTGAGAAGAGCAATTCACTTTTTAATCACTTGCCCGTAGTGAATTAAAAGCATGCCATTTTTGTTTGCTCTGATTTAATCTGAAATGCTTCAGAGAGCTTCTGCATCCTTTAACCGAAGTAATCACTGCTTTTAGATATTGATGAATAGTAGTTTTTGCAGTTACCCCACCCAGACCCCTCTCTTGTTTGCAGTGCATCGTGAACGACTGCTGTTACGGCCCGTTGGTGGACTGCATCAAACAGTATCCTTCCCCATAAAATTTTAGGTGCACAATTGACGAGCTGAGGCTCACTGGAGGAGATGTGTCTGACTTTAACCTGACATAAAAGTTCTGCTTCACAAAACACATTTCATATTTTCTACTTTACATTCAATCAGCTGGAGGGTCACTGCAGACCATTCTGCGCTGCAGCTTAAGGAAAATCAACTAGGGAAGATGTCAGTTCAGCAGTTGTATGTTCACATGTTAGTTCAAATTCTCGATGAGTTTAAAAGTACAGACTCATTAGACAGGAAGTGTACTGTCTTGGAACGTATCTAGCCATTGTAGTGAGCATTTCAAAAAAAGTCACTACGTTCTCTTTAAAAGGAGCCAGATTTACTTGTGTTTAATAGAATACATTTTGAGCCTGGAAATAAGGGATATGTGGTTTAAATGCCACCAGGAACCCCCACATTTTAAAGGGCAGTAGATACTTGGTGTTTAAATGCTGATTGCAAGATGAAGTGCATTTGGATCCCAGTAAGCATTTTTAGAGCAGCGTTGCTGAGTTTTTCCTCTGGACCGAATTTAAGGCTGTGGAAACAGACGCCAACTTCATTAAAGACACTGAAATGGGGAGCCGGGAGGTGGCGCAGGAGGTAAGGTGCCTGCTGCCTTGCCTAGGACGAACCACAGTTCGATCCCCTGGTTCCCATATGGTCCCCCGTGCCTGCCAGGAGCGACTTCTGAGCGCATAGCCAGGAGTAACCCCTGAGCGTCACTGGGTGTGGTCCCCCAAAAAAACCAAAAAAAAAGACACTGAAATGGCTAAAGAGGTAGCACTTGCTGCGGAAAACAACTTGATTGGACATTAAGTTCTTCATGAAGCCAAGTTTTATGATCAATACTTTCAGCAGTTCTATGACAGCATGAAACTTTTTAGTGTTTGACTAAAGTGCTACTTAAAAAGTAAATATTGAAAAAGTACATCAAGAGTAACTTGTTTGTTTTGTTTGGGGCCCGCACCTGCTGTTACTCCCGGGCTTTTCCTGGCCCCGAGTTCAGAAGTGACACCTGGTGGTGTTTAGGGTTCTGTCTGTGGCGCTGGACATTTGAACTGGCTTCAGCTGCACATTACCTCCGTACTGTCTCTCTGGTCTTATTACTGTCTTTCTGATGAAAATTGATTTGTATCTGTCTGATCTCAACCGTCGCATTGTCTTTAGTAAAACACAGTCTTTCTGGCTGATGTAGACTTTTTAACATAGTAGTCCCCGGTTGTGATTCATAACCATCAGTCGAGGATCTTTCCACTGAAATCGCTCACCAGTCATTAGTCAGAAGTACATGCCTGCCCTGTGGTTTCATAAAGGCCATATATATATATACATATATATATTTTTTTGGTTTTTGGGCCACACCCGGTGACGCTCAGAGGTTACTCCTGGCTATGTACTCAGAAGTCGCTCCTGGCTTGGGGGACCATATGGGAACCGGGGGATCGAACCGCGGTCAGTCAGTCCTAGGCTAGCGCAGGCAAGGCAGGCACCTTACCTCCGGCGCCACCACCCGGCCCCAAGGCCATATTTTTTAATAAATAAGCTTACTTTTAGGGGCTCAAGTTATAAGTCTTGAGTATGTGCTCTGCCTGCTGAATTCCCAAGATTGATTCCCAACAATGAGTGGCCAACCCAGCACCACCAGAAGAGACTCTCAGTCAAGAAGATGGGAGTATCCCCTGAGTGCCACTGTGTGTGGCCCTACAACAAACAGATAAGCAAATTAAAGGTACAACTGAACTGAAGAGACCATTTAGACATTCATTTTTAGTGTCAGAGCTAGAAAAATAGCTCAATGTTCTGGGTGCTTGCTTTGCCTACAGGAGACCTGGGTTTAATCTTTGGTACCACAGAGTACAAAGCTAGCAATACCCTCAAAGTATTTCTGACTGTGACCAAATAAAAGATTTGGAGAGAGAACTGGGGGATGAAAAAGAACGAGCTCATTTTTATGAAGTTAATCTTTGAAATATAATGTTTCAATAGATATATAATATTGCTACAGCTATCCATATATAAAATCTACAGATATACCTCAAGTCCCTTACTCGAATCTAGGTAAAATGAATAAAATCATAGCCTTTCTATGAAACCAGTGTTAAATAAAAATATTCAGTACAAAATTAATGATAGTATTAGAAATTGAAGGAGTGCCAACCTCATGTCACTTCAGTAATAAAGTTTAGCACATTCAATAACAACTCACACCATCTCAGAGTATCTGTGGTGGAATTGCATGTTAATTTTTAAGCACATAAAATAGTTAAAAATCAATTTAAAGTTAAGGTTTTAAAAGCATAATAATGTCTTTGAAGGATTGCCTATTGATTTTAAATATAACTATCTAATTATATATGCATGGACTAAAGTATGAAGTCAACTGCTTTGTAAATGCCAAGAGGCTATTTTTCAGTAATAGTTGAGATGCTTACGGGAAACTAGATGGCTGTATTGCTGGCAAAGAAAATGGCTTGTAAAGTTATTTACAAGTTCTGTCCATGGTCACTACCATACATCAATAATAGGTATTATTATAGACAAAGTCTGTGTTTCTGCTTAGAGAGCATTATAAATTCCATTTGGAATATTTTCCTTACTTTTTTTTTTTACCATCAGTCACTTCCTCTTTCTGACCGGTTTATAGCCAGTAAAATTTAATGTGGCACATGATTTTAATTGATAACAATAACTGAATATCTATTTGTTGTTTTCACTGACTAGACTATAATTGTGCTATTGTTATGCCTGTTGCCAGTAAAATTCACTGCTTTCTGAATTTTAATTTTTAGGCCTTACATTATAAATATGATTTCAGATCAGGCAAAGTATAAATCAAGAAGTATATTTTCAAAATATAGATTGTCAGAATTCAATTTGGTGATAGCTGTGGCCTTGCAAAACGAAACATACTACAAAGTTTAAGAGAACCAGTTTTATCTTTGCTTTCAGATAATAGCAGTTTCATATAATGTAAATATATTGGTGTCAATATATGCAAACTAATCAACAGAAATCATTTTATTTCCTGTTTAAAAAATCTTACTAGTTTTCTATGTGAGTGAAAATACTTATTTGTTGATCTTCTGAAAGTTCTATAATGTAAGCCTTACCTAATGCTCTGTAAATTGCAGCATTTTGTAAATAGAAAGCACACGTTCAGTGAATAGACGCAAACCTTCTTTTCTTCCATTAAGAATGAAACACGTAGAATTTTTGTAAAGTAAAATTATGTATCATGTTATAAATTTAATGATGCAATACCACCAAAAACACAGAATATTGAAATCGTCATTGTGCCTTTTACTCTTTTGCTCTCTATTCTTTCCTATATTTTCATGCTCATCCATACCTTTCCAGCCACAGGTTATATTCACTGACAAAAAGACGTGAGAAAACTGCCACTTCAACCTTTCTAAAGTGTGACTTTAGGTCGCAGCTATTAGACAAAGGCTAAAAGAGAGAAACAAGAAAAGATTATGATGCAGGAAGCTTAAAATGCTGTGGGTTTCATTTCTGTACTATCAGTAACCTCAGTTTCATGATTCAACATTTTAGATGTAAATAATTTACAGCAATAAAAGTGAAAGCACATTTATGTGGAATAGAAGTAAATAATTTAGTTCTGAAATGCGGGATGTCCCCGTAATGAGAGACCGTTGAGAGATATTCATCAAATGTCTTCAATGGACTCTGCAAATGTGTACCATTTTGTGATTTGAAAATCGGTCTCCTTTAGTTTGTTTCTGTTAAGAAATTAAATAAGCAGTAGCTGGCAGCATCACTGGGAATGGGGGATTAAGGGCACAGAAGGAAAATAAAATACATTGCTGATTACTTAGGAATGGCTTTGAGAGTGAATGCCTACTGCCGCATTTCTGGAATTTCAGCTTTAGCTAGAGTCACCTTTACCTGAGCATTTTAATAATGGTCAGGATCATTTCTCAAGCAGTTTCCTCCCAAATAATGTCTTATTTTATTCCAATTGAATTCATGTAATACATGATCAGATTTGTATATATAATATTTGTATATAATATAGAATATATATTGTATATATATTATTTGTATTTATATGTTATATTTGTATATCTAATACATGATCAGGGAGTGAAAATCTAGATTGACATTATGTGAAATGGAGAGAAAGGTAGTGATTTGGCTAATTATTATCAAATAGTTTTGGAGTAAATTTTACAAAAAGATAATTGGATAAAATTTTACATTTTGTCCATTTTACCTGTTGAAAATCTTAGCGAGTTTTTCAGTCTTCCTGAAAAAAACTTCCTGAAATTTTTCTTACCACTAAAGTGAGACTCAGAGTCATAGTTATTTTTTTAGTTGCCCTAAAGATTATTTAATATAGTGTTGCAAATCCTGTAGCACAGAAGTTTAATTCCTGGTAAGTAAAAACAAGTTTGCTACGGAGTATAGGGGTTAAGGCACTTGTCTGGAATTTGGCTGACTTGGGTTCAATCCCTGGCACTGCGTTCGGTACCTGAGGCATTCTAAGGTGCCACGCCTGACTGTAGAACCAAGAGTCGCCTCTGAGCACATTTGAGTATGCCCCCTCCCAAAGAAATATTGACTAGTATTAATTGTTATTGTACAATCAATTTTAGTCCATTTGAGCGAGCTATATGAATACCATAACATAAGCTTTATAGAAATTTTTTTTTTCTTAGATGGGGTAGAGGGGTAGTGTAAAATTTGGCCAAATCCATTAGTGCTTGGAGTACTCCCAGCAGTACTGGGGGAATCATACAGATCCAAGGATTGAACTAGAGCAAAGCTAGGACCTTTACCTCTATACTTCTCTTGAAACCCTTTCAGGGACCTTGCTCAGATTCTCTTTTCAACATGTTCATCATAGGATCTTGTACAGCTGGACTAGACATCATTCTCACCAGCAATGAATGAGAGTTCCTTTCTCATGCCACAGAGACTGGCGCACATCACAAAGAACAAGAACAATCAATGCTGGGCGGGATGTGAGGAGAAAGGAACTCTCATTCACTGCTGGTGAGAATGTCATCTAATCCAGTCCTTAAGGAAAACAATGTGGGAGTTTCTCAAATAACTGGAAATTGAGCTCCCACATGATCCAGCTATACCAGTGCTAGGGATAGACCCTAGGAACATAAAAATGCAATACAAAAATGCCCTCTGAACACCTATGTTCATTGCAGCTCTATTTACAATAGCCGGAATCTGGAAACAAGCCGAAGGCCCGATGAGTGGCTAATGAACTGTAGTACATCTACACAATGAAATACTATGCAGCTGTTAGGAAAAATGAAGTCATGAAATTTGCCTATTCATGGATGGACATGGAGGATATTATGCTGAGTGAAATGAATCAGAGGAAGAAAGATAGGCATAGGATAGTCTCACTCGTCTGTGGGATTTAAGAAATTAAAGGACAGTATGGTAATACTATCCAAAAACAATAGAGAAAAGCTGGAAGGACTGGCCCATGATATCGAGTTTACCACATCGAGGGTGAGTGCAGTTAAAGAAATAACTACACTAACAACTGCCATGATAATGATAGGGTGAGAGAGAAATAGAATGCCTGTCCTGAAGACAGGCAGGTAGTGGGGAAGAAGGGAAGTATGGGGCATTGGTGAAGAGAAAGTCGCACTGGAGAAGGGAAGGTGTAATTGTATGACGAAACCCAACTACGAACATGTTTGTAACCAAGTGCTTAAAGAAGTTGTATTTTAAAAATAGTGCAAAAAATACAAAAATAATAATAAAGTGAGCATCCTTAAAAAGAAAAGAACTGGGAATTGAAAGGAAGTCAAGTGGTATGCATCACATGCATTCAGTAATAGTCTTATAAATCATGGTGCCTAAAAGAAAAAAAGGAAAAAAAGACAAAGAAGAAAAAAAATGTCTGCCATAAAGACAGCTTAGGGGGAGGAGGAGTGGTGCGGGTAACTGGGGAAATTGGTGGTGGGAGATGAACACTGGTGAAGAGATAGGTGTTGGAACATTGAACATCATGTAACCAAAACCCAACTATCAACAATTTTTTTAAAACTGTATTGATTGATTAATTGATTGGTTGTTGGGCCACACATATTAGTGCCCAGGGGTTACTCCTGGCTCTGCATTCAGAAATTGCCTCTGGCAGGCTGGGGTACCATCTGGGTGTTTGGAATGAGACTGGGTCCCTCCTGGGTCCGTAGGCTGCATGCAAATCAAATGCCCTACCTCCGTGCTATCTCTTCGGCCCCTATCAACAACTTTTTAACAGTGATTTGATAAAAATCAAATAAAATGACATAAACTCTGCCTCTTTTCAAAAGAAGTTAAAGTACACATTCATTTGGGCGGGAGAGATAGCATGGAGGTGCAGTGTTTGCCTTGCATGCAGAAGGACGGTGGTTCGAATCCTGGCATCTCATGTGGTCCCCCGAGACTGCCAGGAGCTATTTCTGAGCATAGAGCCGAGAGTAACCCCTGATCACTGCCAGGTGTGACTCCCCCCCCCAAAAAAAAAAAGAAGTTAAAGTACACATTCATGTCTAAATTTTAATCTATAATGTATATAAATAATTGTATAAAATTAACATTGTATAAAATGTATATAAACATTGTAGAAACTTCCCTTGAATCCTATGACTGAGTAGATGTGTACAAAAAAACTCATTGCTCAGCGAAGTGAGCAAAAGGTAGACGTAGTTGCTATCTAATCACATCCATTTTCCGTTTCCTCTCAAAGTGGAGACCTGGTACGGACATTTTTTTTCCCGATGATATGATTCTATCTATGTTACTTTCCTTAACCGAAACTTCCCCAGCGCCATTGGCCATGAGCACGAAGTCCTGCTGCGAGGCTTGCTTCTCGAGAAGAACCTTTCCTTTCTGGGTAAGTGTTACTTACATCCTCTCTCGCCTGTAATCTCTCCACGAGTGTTTAAATATATATTTTTTAAATCTTCCACTTGCAGTTATTATGTACTAAAGGAAGAGTGAATGATGATGGATGCTATGCATGTTATCTTTTATTGATTTAGAACTGAGCAGGAACTCGGTTACCTAACCCGCTCTCTATACAGCACATGCACAGACTGACAATTAATATTTTATAGAATAAGTGGCTAAAAAATGCTTTAATATCTGTTGCAGTATTACTTTTGGTGTCATGAGATATTAACTATAATCTAGGCTTTATGAAAGAAGGCAACAAAAGAAATAGTGTCTGTAAAAATACTTTATATATTAAAAAGAACAGTTACTAAAAACAAAACAAAGCAAAACAATAAAACCATGTTACGTACGTGGTGTCAGATCCAGAATCAGGGATTTGAAAGCCAAATAGTAAATTTGCATTATTTGTATGCCGAGTCCATTTTATGGATTTAGTGTGGTTTTGAAAACTCCAGATAGAGATGCATTTGAGTCCTATTGTAGAATGTTATTACTTTCAGCATCTCTCCAGCATGAGAAGCCTCAAAGGGCAGACATATAATAACTGATCTTGGAACCATAAAGCACTCTTTAATGAATTAATTCTCCTTTTCCATTTTAAATGTGGCAATTTGTAAAGGTTATTTGTCATTTCTATACAGATTGTATTAATATACATCTGGTTTTTGTAAATATTTAAGAATCTTCATAATATATTTAGGCAAAACAAACCCTCAACATTGCCTTACAGAATTTTTGTTCCAAAAAAACATAAAGAATTGGCCAAGGAAAGTCAAATGAATTGTGTTATCTCAAGTTGCAGAGAGGCAATGATGACAGTTCTGAATACAATTTTTTGACTAATATTTTTCTGAATAAATTACAAAATGTAGCTGAATAAATTTGAGGAATGACTGTTGATAGTTTGGAAATAGATACATCATAAATATTCTTCAGCTAAAGTTGACAAAAGTTAATAAACTTAAAGTATTACAAATCAGTAAGTTAATTTTTGTATGTAAAAAAATGGTGATTTTTTTTTCATATAAGCACAACCAAAATACTCAGTCTATGAAAAGAAACTAAATTGGATAGACATCACCTTTCTAGAGTCAAGTAAAAATGGGACATAGATTAGTTGAGAAAGAGTTGTGATGAATAACTATCATAAGCCATTAGATATCTTAAAACAATGAGGTTCTGATAGAGGTCACATTGATTCTCAGATAGGGACTGGCCTTAGCTCAGTTCACTGTCACAAAGCTTTGCTTTGAAACCAATCACCTCTGGTGGTTCCAGTCCCGCGGGTGCTTTCCAGTCCTTTTGAAAAGAAAAAGAAAAAAAAAA
>PVKC010017940.1:0-19958 GCA_004027635.1 Crocidura indochinensis
GGATGGTCCAGAGAAACAGGAGAGCAAGGCTGGAGCGGTGGCGCAAGCCATAAAGCATCTTGTGCATGTAGCCTAGGACGGACTGCTGTTCCATCACTAGGCCTCCTATATGACCCCCCAAGTCAGGAGTGATTTCTAGTGCATAGCCAGGAGTAACCCGGCTGTGACACAACAACGAAAAAAACAAACAGAAAAAAGAAACAAGAGAGCAGCTTCCAAGTCACACGGTTTTGGGGGATCCCGGACCAGCTGAGCTTCTGCAGCTCCTCGAGGACCGTGTTGGGACACCCCCGAGGTGTCCCCATCACTTAGTGTTGCACTAAGTGGTCTCCGAGAATGGCCCAGGACACCCAAGTGCCGAGTGCCGGAGCCACTGTGAGCGCTTCCAGGGACGCGAAGACCCCGATGCTCGCGGGGCAGGCCTTGTGGTTGTCGCTGACCGACTTGATCAGCCTGGGAGGGGGTTCCCTGGAGGGCTCGATAGGTGCGGGACCCTGGAGCTGGAGCCTCCTCATGCATCAGGCCCACCCCCCGGCACCCCGAGAGCGGCTGGTCAGGCCTGGCGGCCCCTCCCTCAGTGTTTCGAGAAAGTCACCAGTTCAAATCCCCAGACTCCTACCTGTACCAGCACAACGCTGGCATCCCTGCGAGGGATTTCTGTGCCCTGTCACATCTAGGTGTGTGTGAGCATCACAGAAAGGGTGTGGCCCCAGGAAAGATGCAGATGGAAAGATGTGAGTGCTTGGGCCAGGGACTGCCTGCCACGCTGACAAGCACATGTGTGGGGACGGCAATAACCCTTGGGAGCACCTCACCTTGAGTCTTGTGTGCCTCTGCTAAAGGGTATAAACCCCACAGTGCTAGTTGCCAGCAGTAGGTAAAGGCAAGCACTGCCCTTCAGTCTTACTCCACTTCCAGTTATGTATTGACACCAAGAATGAAGGGGAGGCTCGGCTGGAGGGTACAACAGGCAAGGATGGAGGACAGAAAAATCCCTTGAAAGTTCCTTCAATGCCCACAAAAGGTCCATCAGGAGGCATCACCTGCTGGCGTCTGGTCACCTGTCTCCTTGACTGAGTATCCTGCACCCCCAGACTTTTCTCTGTCTCCTTGACTGAGTATCCTGCACCCCCAGACTTTTCTCTGTGTTCGCCAGCAAAATACCAGCAGAAAGTATGTCCAGTAGAGAGGGATGTAGCTAGCAGCATTGTCAGGAACCACAGAGAGCCTTGGATGGGGTAGAGGTGGAGTATGGAAGGTGACCCCAGGATCCCAGTTCCTCTTTCCCCTTCTACTCCTCACACTCCACTCCATGCTACTATCCTTGGCAACATGCCATCACCCCACACACAGGCCCAGACCGAGCTATGTGCATTCTAATAGATTTCCATCTCAGTCCTTTCAAATCCACGATTTCCTGTCCTCAACATGACTTCCAAGGCATGTGACTTCCACCAGGGGGCTCTGTATGTTCTATCCCACCTCTCGGAAGATTTGCTTTTATATCTGTCTCTGTTTCTTTCTCTGCTGTCATTTCCTTTTTTCCTCACACTCTCCATCTTCCCTTTCTCTTTGCTATTCTCACTTTATGGCCCTTGTTTCCCTGTATTTCTAATCTTTATGTGTCTCTGTCATTCTGACATGATGCATGTTTTGTTTCTCCTGTCCCTTTTTGCCTCTTCTCACTCCTGACTTTTCCTCTTCCGTACACATGTGCACACATATGCATCCACACCCTCTTGGCATTGTGTGCAGCAGGGGCTCTGCAAGGGAGACATACCAGTATTCCCACTCACTCATTCCCTGTACAAGCTACTTATTGCATGACACATCCTCTGGGCCTCCTTGCAGCCTGGATGATGTTAAGATACAAGATCAGACCCTGGACTGCTGATACCACTCTCTGGCTGGTGCTGCTGAGCAAGCAATGCTTGAGCAACTCTGGCTTCAACAGACCAAGTTGCATATGGTATTTAAGTGGGGTTCAGGCAAGACCTGAATATGAGGTTGGTAACCTTTGAAATCACTTCCTTATTGTCCCACATTCACTGGATATTCTACAGCACTCCAACACAGGGTCCTAGTGGTGAGGTTTCCTACTGAGGAAAGAGGCCACCAGACTGTCATCCTCATTGTGTTACCTGTCTTTCACTTGCTCATACTGATGGAGTCCCAGTGAGACTCAGCCCAGCCCATTTTCCATCAATGAGAAATCTTGGAGGGAGTTGGTGGATCTCACCCATGTTGAACATTGGACTTTCTCCAGTCAGTGCCAATAACATAGTTGCAATCAGGGAAATTAAGATCCTAACTATGCTGCCTTCAGAAGCTGAACTCCTAAAATTGAGATCATCCAAGTGTTCAGTCCCTAAGTCTTGGAGTTACTTGTTGATCTGCAAGAGATCTATATAAGCTGGTTCATTAGGAACACAGTGATTTCACTTTTACTAGTACACAAAACCATCTATTTGGGGTTCAGTTGGTGAGAGGGTCTCTTTCATACAGCCTTTGGGGGACAGACTCTTGCATCTCATGATTCTACCCTCAACCCTCAGTGTAGCTTTTGGTTGAGAAAGGGAAGGAAGGCCTCAAACCTCAAAATGATACTCCATACAGTGGCAAGGTTATGTTACAGAAAACAGAGTTTCTATTTTCAAAAACAACTAGGAGCAATAGTTAGTCAGGACGGCTCTAATTTTGGAGAGAGTCCTTGCCTGTTCTACAGAGAGCCTGAGCCAGAGTGTCTTCTGGTCTCCCATCCCAGTGTTCTCCCAGCAGGGAATGACACCCCACCCTCACAGGATCAGGAGCTCCTGGAGGTCCACACCACACAGTAGCTTCACCACTAGGTCGAAACAGAAATATCACACAAGCCATTGCTAGACCTATGATTCCTGAATGAGCAGAGCATTACTGTAGCATAAGGATAGGTGTATTTTTCACTTTCATGAGTTATCTCTCATGCCAAAATATTCCTGAATAGGCAGGCCACCCACCCATGTGCAGTCTGCAAACTCAATCAAGAACCGAAGCTTACCAAAGTCACTTCATGACTTAGGACCTTAGTGAGTTCAGCTCTAGGTACAGTGCCCAATTGTTTCAGGAAGCAGGAATAGTTTGGGCACAGAGCCACATCTCCTACTTGACTGGTCCTTTCAGAAATATCTTTCCATCTTCCTCCATTGAATCCACTAACCTCTCATGGTCTTTCTGATCTTCAAGGGAGGTGAACAATACCATTTCCTATATTGGCATCAAGACTATAGCTGTCCCTGAAAGAAGAAGGAAGGTGGCGAAAGGCCTAGGGCACACTCAACTTCTTACTTCCAACGGGAGCAGAAAGATAGATTTTCACAGAGCCAAACCCCAATTGGCTTTTCCATAATAGATATTAATGGCATTGATTGAACTGTCGGTAACAATATACTTCTATGGAACTGCTGATACACGTCTCCCAGACTGGGCCCCTTGTTCTGGCTAATTATGGAAAGTGTGAGAGCATGAAATGCTCATCCCAAGCGCATTGGGGCCACTTTTTAGACCCCATTCAGTCATCCTGGGATGCCTGGACTCACTGAAGAGTTTTAGGCTTACAGGAAAAATGAGCCAATAGTGCTAATTTCTCATAAGACATAGCCCACAGGGTTCCCTTTATGAACAACACCTCATATTCCTATTACTCATTTATTAAAATGAACAGATTGATATTAATGTGTCATTATTAGTGGAGATCCTTAATTTATTCACAGTTCCTTAAGTTTTGTACCCAAAATCCTTTGCTTCTTCAAAATCACCCAGATCACTGACTTCCATGGGTTTCCTTAGTTCCCTCTAGTTTGGTACCTGCAGAGGCAATTCTGGTTTTCATACCTGAGCAGGGGCTTGAGGCACTGCAGCAACTACTACTGGCCTCTCCCCACCCCTCAGCCACACCCTCACCCTGACTTTTTCTCTCCTGGAGAGATTTTATGAGGAACACAAACTGTTTAAAGAAAGTGTTAAAAAAAAAGAGAGAGGAAAAAGAGGCAAAAACACTTCCACAAACATGAAAGTGGGACCCAGGAAGATGTCACTGCTGCTCCTGTTCCATCTCTTTCTGCTTTGAGACTAGGGTGCCCAGTATAGTAAGGATGAAGACCATGATGGACTATCTGCAGATGGCGACAGTCCACAGGCATATAATGGGCAAAGGACATGATTTTAGACACACCTCTCCCTATCCCTTGCTCCTTCCTCCTCCCTTCCCTATTTTCCTTCCCTCACCCCTTCCGTTCTTTCCTCACTTATCATTCTTCCTTCTCCCTTCCTAATCTCCTTCCCCATCTAATACCCATTCTCTTTCACTATTGGCCATATTCTTCGGGATTGAAACTTCTGACCATACTAGATATTTCTGGAAGTTAACAATTATAAATTGTTGGGAGTAAGGGGTGTAATTTTTAGATGCTGATATTTTATTTAAACACTGATTAAACATGTTGTTCATAACATAGATGTTTAAGTTTCCAATGTTCTAGCACAAACCCTATTGCCAGTATGATCTTACTTTCACAAATGTCACTAGTTACTTTATCCTGCCCACTTAGCAGATATAAGATAATTCACTTTCTGTTGCTTGTTACTACATATATCTTATCATGGTGTAGCTAAAGTAATTGCCAAAGGATTTACTGAGTTGTTAGGTGCTAGTTGAGCCTTCTGTGCTGCTGGTTTTGCTCATTGAGTTTATGGGGCTTTTACACAACTTTTCCATCTAATTTTCACTGCTTCTACTGGGCTGTCAATACTGTGGAATTCAGAGGTGTTGTGCAGCTGTGTATGTGGCCACATGTTCCAGAAACTATAGAACTGGGATGAATCAGCACAGAGTGTCTCAACTGGACCATTTATACGTCAGTGGAAGCAGGTGTGTGTGGAGTGTTGGGCCTTCTCAGAAAGGCAGGATTTGACTTATACTCATCCTGGGAAGACTTAGGTATCTATCTAGTCCTGGAAATTGGACTTACCTGTTTTGACTCAGCAGTGGCATCTGTCCCAAGGATGTGATTTTTTGAGACATGATATGCTTTCACAATGTCAAGGGATTATATAATGAGCTCTAACATGCTCACTAATTCTATAAAGCTGATATTTGTGGGGTCAGAAAGATACAGGGGTTTCTTGTTTTGCATAAAGTCAACTCCAGTTCAATCACTAATATCACATATGACCCCTTGAACATTGCCAAAAATGATCTCTGAGTATGGATGGGTATGATGTAGTTCTGTACACGTATCCCCCAAAGAGGCTGACCTTTGTTTCCCCTTTGTTTAAACAAAGCAGAAGGGATATTGGATGGGGGGGGTGGCAAGAACATAGAGATTGAAGTTTCTCACTGCTGGCTTTGTCCCATTTGGGAGAACACTAAACATGGTTTTCCTCTGAGTTACTGCAGAATCTCAGGGCCTTGCCTACTCCTTTGCTGTTGAACAAAACCTGAGGAATGATTCAGGAATTCAGCAAGAAGCTACTATGGGAAGCTGACTGAGTTTTGCTCAAGATTCTTACCTGGGGAGGTTGCTGGATGCTGACATTCGAGCTGAGCTTGTCCTCATGGCAGGGACAGTGCCAACCATGTGACATCATGCAAAATGCACTCACTAGCCAACAGTCCTTGGCCTATGCTTGGTTCCTGATGGGCAAGACCACCTGGTGAAGGAATCTCTGCCAGGGGCTCCTTGTATGATCTCCTGGAACTTCTTCCCTGAGATTTTCCCTTCCCGTACAAATGTTAAAAATGACAAAAATCGATGATTATTTCTTCTCTTACTGCAAGAATGGTTGTGAAATAAAAAATCTTAGCAATATACCATTTGACTCTACTCAGGATTAAAGAAGCAATTAAACAAGCTGCTTTGTTTGGGAGGCTCACATCCAGTGATACGCAGGATTTACTTCTGGGCTAGGTTTGAGGGGTCATTTGTGGTTCCAGGGGATCAAACCCTGTTGATCAAATGCAAGGCAAGTGTTCTCCCTGCTGTACTATCATTTCAGCCCTGTATTTTTATTTTTTAAGAAAATGATGGGTTTTGCTTTCTTCCCTGTAGATCATTCTGTGACATTAACCAGTGAGGTCGCATCAGATCTGCCTCTGCAGAAGTCATGAGTGACAGGAGCCATTTTCACCCTTACCTTACCTATCAGATGTTTCCTGAGAAACAAATTCTTTCACATTCCTGTCACCTCAGCTCTGGGATCACCTGCACCGCAGATTAGGTCCCAGCACCATAAGACAGGTGGAGGGGCCTGCACAAAACAAGACCACTCTCATACTGGGGACCACCATTCTCCCAGAGCAAAATCTTGCCTTCCCAGCACTGGATGGATATTTATTACATCTAATATTATTTTCTCAACATTCATACATGCTTAGAAAATAATGTAGAAAGAAGCTGAAGGAACAGTTCTGGAAAGCAGGACAGGGCCTAATTGCTCAGAAGGTCTTATCATTTCAGGGGCCCCAAACCCAGTAAATGCTGTCAAACTGGAACAAGCCAAACCTGACAGAATGTAGGTTAAGGAAGTTCATTCTTTCTGGAAAACAAACTACTGGACTGGGCTGGGCTAGGAGTAATCAGCAGAGTTCTAGAAGAATCCTCAGCCTTTGTGCAGGTACACTTGATGTCTGTCCATGATTCTAATGAAGCTGGGGCCAGCCCAAGGGCCTTGCCCAGTTGAAGGTAGAAGGACCTCAGGAAGTAGATGCCTATGCTGAGCTCAAAGACCCAGCCCACCTTCCATCCTTGGTCTATCCTAACTCTAGTCCTGAGAAGCAAGTCAAATCTGACTATGGGTCAAGCACACCCATAACCCATGGCCTAGGGCATGACTGTCCCCTTCAAGTTAGCTTCTTCCTGGGCAGGACCTGACTTCCAGCTTCTCCACTGCTGCTGCTGCTCCTCCAGAGTATTAGACTCTCCTCTCACTCTGCATTTGCTTCTAGACCCTGTGGGTTTTTCCTGCAGACACTGACACACTTACTGAGGAAACCCACTTGGCTCCTACCAGTTCACTGATGACAGGCTACCTGGCCAGATCCTGCATGAGCACCACTGACTTAGGTCTGGCGTATAGCACTCTGGTGTATCCCATGCATCTGTGTTCCATACCTGGCTGAGTGTGTGTCTAGAAAGTTGTGAGGCAGCTGGGAACTACTGCCTGAAGCCTGTAGTCTTTTCATGGTGAAATTTGAGATGTTGATTTCCCCAACATTGTGGTGTATTAACTACTTCCCTGGTAAATTAACAATTAGCCTTATATTACTTGATTAACTGAGACAGTGTTCTTGGTGTTGGAGCAACTGGTTCTGGGCATATTCTGGGTTGCTCAACCCTAATACTGGTCAGTGCCAAGCTGACAGTAAGAAGCAGCTGCTTAAGACTGGGGCATAGGCAGTGACTAACCTGTAATCACTACCATGGGACAAAGGTCCTATCAGGGCATAGGGCATGTGAAGAGCTTAGTCTGCATTCCTTCTTTTTCACCAGGAGCCCATATAGAGAACATGGACAGATTTTTGCAACCATCTGTTCCACCCACTGTTTAGTAGGCTTTTCTCCTAGAATTAAGGCAGACAATAAAAGGTGCCTGCTTGGGCTGTGTATTCTCATCCTTTGTGTGAGTTTGGGGACTGTAGCCCAGACTTCTCAAACAGGCACTGCCATGTGGATCACTGCTCCTCTCAGAGTAAGTACTAGAACCTCCCACTGGGAGACTAGAAGATGGTCAGTATCAAGCAGTTCCCAGCAATAAAACCATTTCCTGACAACTAGGTGAAACACTGAATCAGGGATGTAAAATAAAAAACCTATAAGAAGAAACAATTCATGTTCAGGGCCGGTCAGTGGTGCCATGGCCCATCCAGGTAACCCCAAGGCTTTCCTCTCATTTTGTTCCTGTGTTACTGCTCACAGAGAAGTGGAACCCTTTACAGTTGCACCAGTTATCTAGGCTCCTATGTGGGATGGTCACTGTCTCCCCACCTGCCTCAGGCTGGCTGTGCTGCCTGCCAAAGCTCCACACCATGGTAGCAGGTAGCACCAGAAATCCACACAAGGTAGCACAAGAAATCCAAAGAAACCATGAAAACAAAAGAATGACAAACCCAAACCCCAAACCCTCTGCTATGCATCCCCCCACTCCAGCCTGTGCACATGAACAAGTTATTAAAACAGATAAAACCAAAACAAAATAGTAGCATTAAAAAGCTCCCCACACCCCCATACACCAAAACACCAAACCATTGAAACAGTGGCCATCGTCACCTCTGCCCCTTGGTATGGGGCCTCAGTGGGGCACATCTTGTCTCAGACAAATAATCTGGAGGTATAATTTAGGTGTGACATGTTCCAGCTCCCCACTTTCTCCCACTTGTTCTCTAGCACCCCTCCACATAGCCTGGAGCTCTACCAGGTGTGGATTCAGCCTCGAGTGGGCACAGTCTGCAGTGCCTACTTGGGAGACTGTCCCCATTGACTGAAATGGCCTGGAACAGTGAAGTCTTGCCATGAGGGTCAGCCAGGCCAGAGGTAGGCCAGGGAAGGTCAGCTGTGTATGGCTTGAGAACTAGGCTTAAAGGATCAGGACTTGATACCACTGATTCAGGCCCCTGAAGAATAATGTCCTCTCTGTCATCCAATCGTGCTTCACATAGTGCTGTGTACTTCTTAGAAACTTCAGGAAACTTCAGATAGAAAGCCATAGTAGAGGTCAGTACAGCAAAAAACCCCAAGAAGAGCCCCTAGAAACTCTTTGAACCCATGAATTTGGACACATTCCTGGTAGCTAGGGGAATTCTGGGGGCCAAGGGAGTCTGAATAATTCCAAAATGCAAGCAAGTTTCATGAATGGCCTGGAATTGTCCTCTGGCTTCCACATTGAAGAGAGGATTCAGTTCTAATGACATCAAAGAAGTGGAGACATCAGCAGAATGGAGAGATGTCTGCAAGGAAGGCATCTGAGGGGCCAGAGATAGTCCGGTGAATGCAATGCTTACCTGGCACAATACTTGACCCAGGTTATATCCCTCGGATCACCAGAGCCCCTCAAGGTGTAATTTTGAATGCAAAGCCAGGAGTACTACTGAGAGTGGCCCCAAAACAAAACAAAATTAAAAATAAATAAAAAGGAAAACTGGGGAGGCAGTGAGGGAATATTGTGCTGTCCTATTCTTTCCAGATTAACAGGCTGGAGAATAGGGTAGTGGAGGGCAGGAAGCATAAAGGCCAGTCCTGTTTGTGGTTTCCCCACAGAAGCTGTGGTCTGTAGGTTGCTCCATCAGGCCAGAGAGCACCAAAGCATTCATTAGTCCAGCAGCCACTTCTCGGGTACTGGTGCTGCTACAATGCTCCAGATGAGTTTCAATTTTTAGAGAAAAAGTACCTATGGGTAATTCTTAATTTAATTCATGAAGTGTTTTCTGGACCAGTGTGTGATGGAAGAGAACGTAATTCTTCAAGGGAAGGACTCCACCTTCCTGCCTCTGCTCCTGGTCCTGCCAGTCTGGTGTTTACATGAGACCAGTGAGGTGAGAACAGGGAGAGCAAAGTGATTGGGGAGCCCACTTATAGGGGGCCTCACAAAGCCTCTAAGTCTCTATACCCTAAGACCCATGTCCTTATGTTATGTATTCTCACATTCCCATGTCCATTCATCCTATATTCTGAAAGTTGGTGTTCGCAGGCACTTCCTGCCCATGTCCTCACATACCTTCATCTCATGTCTTCACATCATTGCCTCATCTTCATGTTTCCCACATCCCGTGGTCCTCAATTCTTTTCTTTACATGTCCCCAGGGTCCATGTCCCTATATTTCTTTGCTCTCATACCCCACTGTCCCATGTTCCCATGTTGTCATATGAACTCATGTTCCCTTGTTCCCATGTCCCATAGAGCCATGTCTTGACCTCCCACAGTCTCATGTCCCTGTGTCCCCATGGCATCAGAAGAGCAGATTTGTCATCAGACCCCAGCACTGCCCCTGCTGAGTGACTACTGTTCACTTATGTTGTGTTGACTTTGTAGATTTGTTTGTAATAACATGTGAGTTTATTTTTAATTTACAGTGGTAATGGGCTTGTGAGAAAAACATTTCATGTTTATGCATATTTGGAAACCATTAAAATAAAGAATAAATTAGGTCAACCCTGAGGGCATGCAAGAATTTCTTCAGAGGACTTTTCTCTTCTGCATGGCTAAAGACTCAGCAGAATATCCATCCAATCCTGTGGCGAATTCTACCTCCCTCCTCTCATTTCCCCTCTCTCCATTTTCTCCCCCAAACTCCCTCCCCTCGGTTCTACCATAGGCCAGCCAGCTGCAGGTCTGTCTGTCTGTGCCCCTCTGTCCTGACACCTGCACAGAGTGGACAGTCACTGACTTGAGTTTGGTTATATCCTGCTTCCAGAATGTTCTGGCCCAGACCAATAGCCTCTGGAGCTTTTAATGCTGACACTGAGCACCTCCAGGAGCCCCTGGACGCTAACATGGTGACCATACTTGGTGAGGCCTGGCACTCCTTCCCTTCCTAATGCTGGTACTTGTGGCCACCTCACTTGGTTCTGCCCAGTGCAAATAAAATCAAGCAGAGTCACACAAGACAACCCCTGGTTTCAAGCTGGAGTATCTGGGAGAAAAACCACTGGAATCTGTGCCAAGACCCCATAATGCAGCACCTGGGACCCATCACCAACCTGACCAGTGATGCCCAATAATTCATATACTTCCTTCTTCAAAGATAAATTCTGGAGCATGAAACCATGACATCATCAATCTCCATGGCTTTTGTCCCACATGCTCCTCCTCTTCCCCTCTCTTGCTAAACCTGTCCCTCCTTTCCCTGCCCATCTCCTATCCTTAAGAAAACACAGGGTAAGTGTCCAAATAGAATGTTGGCCTGAACTAAAATGCACCCTAGTACTCAGGGCTCACCCCCTTCATGGGGCAAGAAAAAAACTGATCTGTGAGCAGAGATCCAGACTCAGCGTGTTGATTTGGGAAAGGCTGATTAGAAGCTAGTGGCTTGCCAGGGACATCAGGAAATGTCATCCTAACTTCCCTTCTGGAGCGCTAATCAATCAAGCTGCTGTCAGGCAGCCAGGGCCTGAGGACAGGAATCTGAGTCCGGCCACCTGGCAGTACCCTGGGCCACCTGCTCCCTCCCAGACTCACCTTCCCCTCGCTGTGGAGTGAGAAAGAGCATGTGAGTTAGAGGCACAGGACAACCTGGGGCTGAGAGGTCACTTGCTCTGCCCTCCCTGGAACAGAGATCTTGTTATAAAACAGTGGGATCTGCTTTCTGAGTCCCAGGTCCAGAAGATACAGGTGACAGCAGTCCATGCTTCCCTACCTCTCCTGTTCTTCATCCCAGGTTTTAGAACACGAAAGAGAGGGGACCAGGATTTAGAGACTGGGCTTTGAGAAATATCAAGTGTCACCACACCATCTGTCCCATTTTCATGGAAAAAATTCTGAAAAAAGTGGCCACCAGGTTAGAGGCAGGTTTGGGGGTGTGGAAGTTGTAAGAGGACAGGGACTGAAGGAGAAGCAGCAGAAAGTGCCGATGACTTCTGGGAACATGGGGAACAGTGATCTGTTACTTCAAACCACAGAAGGTGTCAATTCCCAGCACCCCAGTGGGTATCCTTTTAGATTGTGTGGAGACACAGATCAGCAGGGTCAGCACCCAGGACACTGTGCAGGATGTGGGTGTCAGGAACCCTCAAATGATGCTCAGTATGGGACCCTGAGCTCCCACAGCATCTTTTCCTCTTTGCCCTATCTGGCTTACTAAATTCTCCCCTGCCTAGACTGCTAGCTGCCACTCCTGACACCTGGCCCAGAAGAACAAAGAAGGGACAACCTCTGGGTGACTACCTTAGTCAGAAGAGACCTTAGGAGGGAGGGTGGGTGCTTATGGCGGTGTTGACCTGCAGGAACAACTCAGACTGCCAGTGCAATGCACAAAAGGAGCAGTCATTCAGATTGGGGGCAGGGTCAGCTAAGGCCTGACCCAAACCCACACACCACCCGACCATCCTGTCCTGTTGTCAATGCTATGTGAGTAGAAGGCTCCCCACACCCCATACACATACTACCTCACCCAGGCTGTTCTGGAGGCCTGCACTGTAGCATCCACTTAATAACACACAGGGCCCCAGGGGGCATAAGCATGTGGTCTCTAATGTGCTGAGGACATCTGAGTCTGACTAGAGTAGACCATGGAGTTCCCTTTGGGCTATTGTCTGTCAATTGAAAGGTCACCAAGGGGCCACTGAATTGGGGTTTGTGACCAGAGCTTCAGCAGGGAGAAAGACACCTTAGGTGACAGGTCCCCACATCTCTCCAGACCCCACTTGGCCTCCCATTCAAGAGTAACCTTGACTGTTGGGCTAGGTGAACAATGTTTCATCTGCTCCTGGTTACCAAGATCATTTCCTGCTTCTGCTTCCACAGTCCTTGAATCCTGTAGAACTCTTCATGACTCAAATGGCCAGTAAAGGGCAGCTACACACAGAAAGGACATTCTCACTCCTTCAGGTCAGAACAGGTTGTCAGAAGGGGCTCCCCGCCAGTCTTCATCACCTAGAGCCTTTAAACTCCTCAATTCTGGACACAACAAAGCCTGGGTGTCCCACAGGTAGATGGTCAGTGGTCAGAGAGGGCAGATAAGGCAACTAGACCGGATCTCTGGTCACTATCCATCACACAGCTCCCAGCCAAGTGCCATTCTGTCCAGACCTTCGGCCAAGCCAACCTGGCCCTGATGGCCTTGCATTGAGCACCATCTGAAACTCAGCTCCACAAGGCAGGATGAAGAAGCAAAGGAACTGCTTAGGGAAGTGCTCACAGGTATTTATTTCACAACAGGGCGGATGGGGTAGGATGAACGCCAAGAAGATGCCACTGACAGAGACACGAGGGAGTCCAAACTGGACAACTACAGAGCTGGGTTCTGGACAGGGCTGGGCTCAGGACTGCACCAGGGAAGAGATGGAAATCAGCAGAAGGGACAGCCCTCCGACTGGGCACCAATCAAGAGCAGACCAAACCAGACCCTCTGGCCATTGGCAGGCAGCCACACCCACAGCCTCTCAACATCCTTGACCTGAACCCCCAGAGCAATGAAGTAGCGAGAACAAGTCCATCTCCCAGCACTGCTCACCAGTCAACGCATTCGCACACACATGCACCATGTGCTCACGCACACACACAGTTTGCACCTGTTGGGCACGCAGATTCATGCGCATGCACACACAGCCATACAGGAACTCTGATTTACAGGTGCAAACGGGACGTCTTACTCCTCAGAGAGGAATCAGCTGTCTTCTTCCGCTGGTAGAACAGGGCTGACATGTGTGAACACAAGCATCCCCAAGCCTCTGGCCTCTGGCTACTCCCCCAGGCAGCCTCCAGGACTCAGAACTCCCTGTCCTGGGCAAGTCAGCCACCCAGTCTCCCCTGAAAACTCTGCATGCCTGGCTCTCCGGAGCCCCAAGTAGAGCAGCAACCCAAGCCCCCAGTGAGCAGATGTCCTTTGGAGTGTCAGCTCCTTAGTGGTGTCTGAGGTTGGTCCAGAGCTGTCCACTCATGGCCACAGTCTTGGAAAAGGGTTGGAGACAGCAGCCTTGAGCAATGAACGAAGGTCTAAGCAGAAAGAATCTCAAGGGAAACTGAGTCTCAGGGTATCACTGCCTCCTCTACGGAGGGGCAAGTAGGATGTCACTGGTTTGGCTGAGGGCTGGAGAGGAACCAGATGCTGCTGCTGCTGTAAAAGGCGAGGACGAGGAGGGATCCTGTTATCGCCGATGGTGAAGTTGGCTGTGTGAGCGAGTCGAAGCTCCCCATTTTCCTGGGACCAGGCCTGCGTGGCACCTGGTCTCAAAGATCCAAGATTGTTCCCAGGAGATACAAGACTCAGATTTATCCTCAGATGGTTCAATAAGGATGTAGCCAGAGAGTCCCACCACCCTAGAAAGCTTTGAGACCCTTCCCAATGCACCCACTGAACCCCCACCCTGCTGGCTCTTCCAGTGCTGCTGGAACAGGACCAGGCTTCTCCACTACTTGATGAAGTTCTTGATGGTCCACCTCTGCCCTGTGCAGCTGCGGAGGATGAGGTCGATGCCGGCTAGGCCATGGTTCTCCACCTCCAGGCAGCGTCCTGTGGCCTTGTTCATGATGGCGCCATTCTAGGGCAGAGAAAGAAAGAAAGAGATGGCCAGAGACAGAGAGGAAGGTCCAGAGACATAGAGACAGAAATCAGTAGAGACACCAAGAGACATAGAGAAACAAAGAGACCCAGAGTCAAAGTTCAGTAGAGACAAAGAGACAGAGACATAGAAGGAGAGATAAATAAATAGACAGATACAGAAGAGAGAAGAGAGAGTAAGAGACAGGAAAAAAAGAAACGGAAAAAAAGACACAGAAGGTCAGTCTCATAGGGTCCTTGCAAGACCTCTGGTGGATGAGGGATTTCTCTCTTTGAAAACCCTGAGGTCACAAAATAAATGAGCTTTTCTAGGTTAGAAGGGGGACTTCAGTGTCCAGCAGGATTGGGGGACTCAGATAGGGACTATCCCAAAGTTCTTCTGACCTTCTCAGATCTCTTGGCTGGATATGAGCAGATTTCAGGGGAGCCATCTCTATGCCTCCCCCAAGTGACTGCAGTCTCAGGATGACCACTGGATTGGAAATCCAGCACACCCGTGTCCCTGAACTTAGGGACAAAGTAACATGCAGTTACTCTTGGTGGATAGGCATGGTCTAGCCCACTTTCCCATGACCTGCAGTGTCCTACTGCTCTGGGGTGCTGCCCACCAAAAAGTGCTCACCTGAATGAAATTCCAGCGCTTGGACAGACTGCTCTTGACCTCGTCACAGTCCAGAAGCTGGGGTAGTCGGCTCTTGGAATTGTCCACCAGGCAGCGAGTGTCCGGCAGGAGTGTGGTGCTCCCAAGGGCCCCCAGATGCAGGAAGCCTTCCTTAGTGTAGCGGGCAAGCTGCAGGGAGAAAAGGGGAGAGAAGAGAGGTTAAAAAGAAGATTAGGGGTGAAAGGGGCAAGGATGGGAGGAGAGAAAGAGAAGAGAAGGGAAGAGAGGGAAGAGAAGAGGGGGGAAGGGAAGAGAAGGAAGGAAAAGGGAGGGGAGGGAGGAAATTGGTAGTAAGGGGAGGGGAGGGATGGAGAAAGGAGGGGAGGTAGGAAACAGCTGCAAAGCCAAGAACTCTGCCATCCAAGCCAACCTAAAAGCTCAGGTTTCCAGGTCAGCTACCTCCAGAAACCTTATGGCTTGCTGTGCCTGAAGATAGTGTTCTTGGGCTACTCTGATATTCTGAATATGCTCACAGTGGTTCTGGACTTGCCTTTTCTGTCTGCAAATGGGGTCTAGGCTGGGAAGCCCTATACAGCTGAGTCAATGAAAGACAGGGCATCACAGCTGGTTTTGAAAAACTTCCTCTGCTTCCACAGGTTAGATGGACCACCAATCACCTACCTTGGAGCCTCGTAAACACTCGGGAATGATATGAACTTGCTTCAGAAGGCCCCAATGGTTCCCCACCAGCCTGCCAGGAGTGATTTCTGAGTGCTGAGTCAGGAATAACCCCTGAGCACTGCTGAGTGTGACCCCCCCCCAAAAAAAAGAAACAAAAGAAAAAGAAAAGAAAAGAAACAATAGAAACAATAAGATGCTGCTTTTTCAACCTGTGTTCCTGTTGTCAAGGTCAGCATGAGATGAGCTGATGGAAGAGTTCTATCCTTCAAACATTTAGAACGTGCCTTTTGCTGCGTTCTGAACATGTTCCTCTCCTTTATTACATCCACTTTTAAAAAATCCACTCCCAGGAAATTCCCCAACTATGAACAAGAGTTTGTGTATAAAGTATTGATTCCAACATCTGGTGAAATGATTATTGCAACACTATGTAAAGTGTTAGTGAAATTCTGCAATTGTAATTATTCATGACAAAATGCTGCGACATCATAATGAGAAAGAAGAAACCTCCCACATAGCACAATGGCACTCACTTCTACATCAAGGTCAGCCACAGTGTTGGAGACTTGTCTGGGCCAAAACCTTTACACTCTCTTGTCTCTACATATATAAAACACAGCAATTCCCATCAAGACTCAGAGGCAACTTCCCAAAACCTCAATATTAGCTGGATTTGTGACTTGCTCTTGTTGACAGTGTCCCAGAAGCAAAGATGGGGAAATGTGTCTATTCCTAGATGGATCTTGACCTTTGTCCATTTCCTCTCTCTGCTGTTGGCCCAGCTGTGCTGGGGATTCCAGGGCGAAAAAGGAGGATCTAACGCACAGCTAGTCAATCACCAGACAAGAGACACTACCGAGTTCAGTCAGGCCTGAGTCGACATGCTCGCTGGCAGATGCAGGTATAAATCCAGCCCAGATCGCTGAGCCTGATCCAGATGGCAGAACCATGCTGCTGACCTGTGGTCCCTGAGCAGTAATAAATGCCACTGACTTTTGGAATGGTGGTTATGCAGCTGTAGCTGATACACAGATGATTTTCTCTACCGCTCTGCACAAGAAGGCCAAGCTGGCCTTCCCACTCCAGTGTTTAAAACTCTGAGGTGCTACTCTGGTCATAGGTAGATTGTTGTGCTGCAGCAGGGGCAAGAAAGATGTTTAGCTCACTTCATTCATTGTTGGGTAGAAAAGTCACCCCCTGACCCTCTACCAAGTGCTTTAATTGTGTCTATGGGTGAGCATGTCTCCATGGGGGGAACAATCACCCTTGTTTATTTGTTTATGTGTCTATTTTGGGGTGTGGGGTCATACTTGGCTTTTTCCTAGCCCTAGCCTATCGATCACTCCTGGTGGGTCTCTGGAAAAATCAAGCACAATGCCAGGCATGTGCCTCAGCTCTCCGGCCCAACGTCTCAATCTTAAAGCCAGTTTGAAGAGTTCAAGCTGCCCAGCCTGAGCCACTGCTGCATGGACTATGTAGGAAGGAGCCTGTTCCCATGGTAATGATGCCAGTGCAGGGCTGGGCAGGACTGAAGCTTCCTTCTGCAGCATCTGCCCTGTAATGTAACAATAGCATTGCCTGTTGGCATGCATGAAGACAGGCTGGTATTATTTGAATTTGTTAAATTTTGTTTTTTGGGGGGGTCACACTCTGTTATAGTATCACCCTGCACTTAGAGATCACTCTTGGAGAATTCAAGGATTGAACCTGCGTTGTTTGTGTGCAAGACAAGCACCTTATTTGCCATGCTATATCTCTGGCCCCAAGGTAGGTGTCATTTTAAAGCTGTATGAATCATTTCATTTTCTTCATAGCTCAGAGGAACTCCAAAACTCTCCACATTCTATGCATAAAGAATATAGGCCTTGGGGCATCTGGTCATCTGGTTGGTCCTCTTCCCTCTCTAGGGGTCTTCAGAGGCTGCACAAGAGAGGGGCCTCATCCAAGAATGCATGAAGCAGAGCTGGGAGCAGCATTGTCTGCTCTGGGGAGGTCTCAGTAGTTCTCAGCCCCTGGGGAAGCTCCCCAGAACCCCTGTTCTGACTTTCAGAGGGGAGCAGCCTGCTCCTTTGAAAACAAGTGAAACAAGTGATGGGGAGTTCATTAAGTGCCCTTGAGAAAGAGACGGTTAACGTGCTTTAAACCCAAATTAGTTCCAAATCAGAGTAATTGTTAAAGGCAAAATCAGAAACCTTCCTCCCCTCCCTAAACAATGTCTCCCGGAATCTATTTAAATTCACCAAAATGCAAAGTGATGAGTGACAGTTCGCTGCCTTTATATTCTGGGAAAGACATACACAGCTGCTTATTGAAATTATGAATCAATCTATTATCCAGTAGGCAAATGAGTAGCGCTAAGAACATTAATTAACTGAGCATATCTGTGACCCACATGTTTAAAGAGTGAAGCTAAATGTCACGTGAGGAGTAAGGCTCTCTGTTCTGGGCTCTCCTAGAATCGAAAACAATGGCAACCCTGCAGTTGGGGCCTGCAAAGACCAAAGCCCAGTCCAAGTCCTAAGGGCCTGAGAACAGTTGCTTGGACAAGCGGAGGGGCCTTTGTGGGAGGGGTCTTTGTAGGCGGGGCCGAGGGAGGACCTCTTGTGGGCGGGTCCAGGGAGTGATGGGCCTGGGAGAAACTGTGGGTGGAGCCGAGGGAGGGATGGGCGGTGGGAGAGACTGGGAGGGGCTTGAGGAGGGATGCAGAGACTGTGGGCAGAATCTAGTGGGGATGATGATTGCTGTCAGGGAGGGCTAGGCTAAATCCCAGTGTGGTTTTTAAGTTTTATTTTTTGGAAGCCAAACGACTATTCAAGATCGCACACAGCTCTGCTGTTCTGGTCGAGGATGCAGGGTCAAGATCAGAGAGCTCCTTTGACATGTTGTAAGACATTAAGCCAACAGCCCTCACTTCTCCCTCAAGGAAAAGGGTTGTGGTGTGTGGCCCTTCATCCAAACGACCCTTCCACCCAATCCTGAATCCAGTGTCCTGCCCTAGTCTACAGAGACTTTCAGAATGTCATTGGGTCTCATCTGAACAGTGCTTCCCCTAATTCATTTTCCCTGCTTTTCCCTTTTCAGGAAAAAAAAAATCACTTTACACCTCCCACCATTTTCTAGTTTGTTGGTTTTAGGCCATGATACCCTGTGCTCAGGAAACTTGTGGAATGAGAGACTGAATTGTGAAAAACATGAGTGAAGCCTGTTTGTTGAACATCTCCACAGCCCCAAATCTACCTTCTTTAATGAAACTACCATAGGGGCTGGTGTGATAGTACAGCAGGTAAGTACTTGCCTTACATGCAGACAACCCTGGTCTGAGCCCTAGCACCACATGTGCCCCCCCAGCTGTGTCCTACAGCAGGAATCCCCTGAGTATATAACCAAGAAGAAGTGCTTCTGGTGTGGCCCAAAGGCCAAAGCAAATGAACAGAAAAGAAAAATAACAGAAATGTATCCTCAGCTGCACCTCAGGTCACTTATGTACCCTGGATGGTTACAGCATCTCCCAGGAGACAACAATTCCCATTGTTTTGGAATTTTCAGGTTTTAACCTTTCACACTTCAGTGTGATTCTCTCCTGTCCTCATTATTTCTCCTGCCATACCCTCTTTGCAGCTCTATAGTCTTTGGAGTCTTACACCCCGAGGCCCCCTCCCAGGTAAAGTCTTTCTCCTAGTTTCCTTCCCTGCAGGCTCAGCTCCTTCTCTTCCCTTCCATTTCTTCAGTTAGAGAAACTACAGACATGAGGAGATCTAGACGCTCAGAAAACCTTCTATAGACATTGCTCGGCTGCCCCCTGGTTTTGTCTTGGAATTTCTTCCAGATCCTCAATGCCTCACACATTAGCATCTGTCCCACCATGCTGAAGCCTCTGGTGAAGACCAGCAGGTCTTCATCTTTCGTGGCATTTATGCGATAACTTGGCAAATGTGCTAAATTGTTAATAGCTGCAAATCAAACTTGTCCTCCAATCCAGCTGTGTACACACTGCCCCCCCCTTAATTTCACTAGACTGTCTAATAAGCAAATGCATGTGGTCCAAATAGATTCCAACCCTTTCTGTGCCCCAGAATATCACTGCCCACATACCCAAAACCTGTTCCTTGTTGGTAAAGGCATCAGTCCTTCTAGCAGCTTAGATCAAATCTTGGGGCTTCCTCCTACTTGTCTTCCCCAGACCCTCATTTTCAGTTTACTAGATCCACATCCTGTCTTCACCCCTGTTGCCACTTCCCTGCTCCAATCTCTTCAATCTTACACAATCCTAGGAGGTCTCCTGGTTTCCATCACCCTCTTGGGCACTTTGGTAATGCAGCATTCCCAGTGATTGCTTTCAAAATGCTTCTATGAACCAGAATCAGATCATGTCATTCCCCAGTTCAAAATCCTCCATGTCACTTCAAACCAAAGTCCAAAAGTCTTCCT
>PVKC010017941.1:5508-20028 GCA_004027635.1 Crocidura indochinensis
ATAATCTTGGCATCCTCCTTTAAGCTATTGCATTCCTTCATCCAGTTATTCTAAATACCACATATAAATGAGACTATCCTTTATCCTTCTTTTCTTCCTCCTAGCTTCATTTAACTTAACTTTCAAATCCATCCATATTGAAACGAATGCATGACTTCACCATTGTTGATAGCTTTGTAGTATTTCATTGTGTAATATGTATCATGTCTTCATGATCCACTTAACTGTAGTTGGGCATCTAGATTGATTCCAAATATAGCTATTGTACTAAGTGCCACAAAAATAATGGTGTGTGAGTCCTTTTGAATGAATGTTTTTTTTTTATTTTGGGGGATAGATACCAAAAAGTGGATAGGCACTTATTGTTTATAAGTTGGTGTGAGAAGGAATACTTGGAAATATAGGCAGTTAATTATAGAGCTATTTATAAAACCATAAAAAAATCAAGGATTCATTTTACTACCATGCTCAGCTCACACATGAAACTGAGTTTTTAAGCTAGTTTATTTCTTAGTATTTGGATAGAATGTAAGCAACAGGCTTGGCAGTTAATTTCTTTGGCATCTTTGGCCATATGTTCATATTTGGTTGAGAAAATGCTTTCTGGGGGTCCATGACATGATTACAACAATTTTGAGAAATGTTGCTTCTTTCCCTGGGTTTGAGGCTGTGCAATTTTCTTATACATGATCTTCCTTTTGAAGTTAAAACAGGAAAGTTCACCCTAGAGATGGCCTTAATGCTAATTTAATGAAATTGCTCTTCTCTGTAACCCTCCCACGGTAACTTTTTAATTATTGTGCCCTTTGGTCTAGTAACTTTTTAAGTTCTTCCCCTGCCTCCTCTGCTTTCCCTGCTAAACAATTTGTGATGGATCAGCTGTATTACCAGGCCATCAAATGTATTCAATTTTGGAAGCAAACACTTCATGATTGTTTAAAAATCCTGAGTATTCACATGGGGAAAGTGTGGGAGGCTTCAAATTTCTGAAACATTCTGCAGAAAATGAAGTGATAACAGTTCCTGCCAGTGGCCAAATGACTCAATAATAACTGGAAGGGGGAAAATGTTTGTTTAGGCTTGTCCAGAGCTAATAACAAGCAAGACTCTTAATTTTATTTGTGCTCACAAACCTGTTCCCCATGAGCCCTTTCCACATCTTCTGGATGCTCATTAGATTTTTTCCTTAGTCCTGGTTTCACATTTGGGGGGAGGAGGGATTCAAAATGAGCTTTGTGCTGATTTCAGGCTTTCCCATGATTCTTACATTCATGGAAAGTACAATAGCAACCAAAGTCTCCTACCGTCACTGTTGTGCAGTGTTTTCCTGAGCTGTGGACAGCACTGATGATGGTAGGTGACCAGAGGTAGGTGTTGAGAAGGCTCGTGTTTCGGTTCCATGGCTTATTGCAGCAGCTCATTCAAATGGATTACTCTCAAAAAAAAGAAATCACAGGGTACACTTGACACTAACTTGTGCTAATTTAAGTATTTCTGCTTAAATTCCTTCCCAGCTTGGTTGACCTCTCTTTATTTTATTTTGGCCCATAGACACATCTGTCACCTGTCTCTTCGGAGGCTATGCACCTCTTGAGGGACACCCCTCCTCACTCAAACTATGCTTTGTGTTTAGCTTCCAAATACTTCTCACATTTCTCTTGCTACCATCAGGTGAGCCACCCGATTTTTAATCCATTTGGTTAATGGGCTAGGAAGTTATAGTCTGCTTTATTGTATTTATTTTCACTAAGTGGGTGGGATATTATAGCTTTAATAAATGACCCTTTGTGCTGATAGTATTGTGGGTAGAGGGGCTGTGTATTTTGAAAAGGAACCCTTTCTTTTCTCTATGTGGAGTAATCCTGTAGGAATTCATAAATGAAAGGTTCAAGATACTGTGTTTTAAGGAGAGTTACTGGGGCGTTTTCTAGGAAAATGGTGAGAAGTTATAAACTATTGCAGGGATAAACTATTTTGGACATTCTAGGTAAATTTGAAATCTTTTATTATTTTCAAGTTCTAATTTTATAAAGACTTTATTATGCATAGAAGCAATATCTTAATAAACATACCAAAAAGCAAGCAAATCTAAAATAATTTCTCTGTAGCAAACTTGAAATTTTAAGTCCAAAAGATTTATTTTTATGCTGTGGAAGGATTGTTTGATATAGCAATACAAAAATTGTATCTCAAGGACTTTATTCTGAACTGCATCAAATTTTTAGGCAGCCAGGATGCAAACAGTATCAGTATTTATAGTATTCATTTATATATTTTCCCTCTGCACAGGTCAGAAATATGTATATTTTCTTAGCTGGTTGGCTGAAAATATAGAGAAGGAACATTCATGTATTAGTGATTAAACCCATCTCATGAAACACAAAGTTACTAAAAGGCTCCATGGGAACAACTTTGCATGTCATGATGTACATTTTCAGACTTAGCTAGATAATGGTAAATATGTTGGTGCCTCACTTGACAATTTTCTTCAATTCCTTGACAAACTTTTATCTTCATTTTGTCAACCTTCCCCAACCTCAGTAGCACCACAACCTGGGACAACATAATTGCCTCCTACTCTATTTCTGTTTAGTTTGATTTGAAGTCTTGAGTCTTTTTATTTCTTTCCAGTCTTCAAATGACGGATATCATAACAGCAAAGCAGTAAAGATAACAGATTTTACTTTTTTGTCAAACCTAACATGGTCACTCATTTGTTATTTGATCAATTAAAAATACTTATTTTCCATTAAACGGGGGCCAGTGTGACAGTACAGCAGTAGGACATTTCCCTTGCGCACAGCCAATCCTGGACTGATCTGAATTCAGTACCGAGCACCCCATGTGATCCCCTGCCAAGAGCAATTTCAGAGTAACCCTTTAGCCCTGCTGAGTGTGTCCCAGTCCCCTAGCTCTCCAATGAGTGAATTTACCGTGGAGATGTATAAGATTTAAAGGAAAATGAATATATGGGACCTGTGCCCAAGTAACACTTGATGATTCTTTTGATAGTTGATAGTGTGAATGGACAAACTTAGCTGCCACACATGCTACATGACTTACTAAGACACTAGAGTTCTTCAACTTTCAGAAGGAAATTGTTTGATTTTAGATTTTGAGTTTCTTCTGTTAGGCAGAAGAAAATATTTCCTTCCTTTATTAGAAAAAAAAGAGCTTCTGTTCTGCTTATTCTGTAGAGCAGAATTTTGAGATAAGGCATATTATTTGCATGCTTTGGTTGCCTCATTCTTTTCACTTCGTTGGATTAATGTTCCTCCATGTTTGTTTTTGGGAGATTGGCTCTGATTTCTGTATCTGGAAAGCCCTCATATTTGCTTCCAAAGTTGAATATTCTTCCAGGAGGATATCTCACAAAGTTGGTGCCTAGTAGAAAAAAAATCAAATGTGAATTTTAAGCTCTCTACAGTTGACTGATACAGAATCGTCAGTTGTGGTATAAATTGAACTCTTCTCAGCTGTTAAAGATAAAATTATGCCTCCTAATACAAGAGGGATGGAAAAGGAGATGATTAATCTTAACAAGACAGGAAATTAAAGACAATTCTATGGCTTCACTGAAATAGAAAGTTATTAACCAAAGCAAATAAACTGGCAAAATAGAAAGCATAGTTCCTAGCTTTTTAGAAATATATGGTCATTATTGAAGGCAGAGGAAAGAAGAGGGGATGGACAGGTAGTACTAGAACATTGGTGATGGGTTTGTACCACCGTGCTCTGAGTACCACTGGCTGTGTACCTAAAAAAAATGTTCTTCCTTTGTACTTTATGAGAAAGAAATGCTATTTTGGTATGATATTTACAAAACAAAATATTATATTATAAAAAGCTACTTTTGATTATCATAGACAATGCTAGATACTTTTTATTATATTTTTATAACACACCAGATAGTAGAATTACTATATAAAATATTATAACTATTTTTTTCAATATTCACATTTTCTAAATAGCTTTCCAGAGAGTCTCTGTATACCATTGGGATATCAGCAAGTATGGTTACTAGGTTTCCTGCACTTGCCAGACTATTTCATATTTTAAAGCATAATTTTATATATTTTTAAATACTTCATCTGTTTTCAATTGTATATATTTGCCTATTATTTGCTTAATAATACCCAAGATAGGCAAAGAATATATGAAGTCCTTAAATGTCTTAGAAAAAAAGGGGAATTAAATATTATATGGTAAATTTTTGGGAAGGGGCACATCTGGCAATATTCAGAGGTTATTCCTGGTGTTGTACTCATGAATTGTTCCTGGTAGTGCTCAAGGATCATATGGGATGTGGATGCTGGGAACTGAACTCAGATTAGCCACATACATGTAAACAAGCTTCCTATCTACTTTGTTATCCCTGGTCCCAGTGAATATTTTTAAGAGGAAGACCTTTCCACAGTGACAGAATTTTGAAATATCTCAGTTTAACCCAACTGATAAATTTGATAATTAACAGGTATTTGATTTATATATGAATTGAAATAAGTACCAAGTCATATGGAAATGTTGAATTTATGACTTGTTTTGTTGCAATATAATAATTATAGATGTATTGTTCTCTCTTTTCCTAGTTGTTTTGTGGGGTGAGGGGTTGGGCCACACCTGGTGATGCTCAGGGGTTACTCCTGGCTATGGGCTTAGAAATTGCCCCTGGCTTGGGGGACCATATGAGATGCCAGGGGATCAAACCTCGGTCCATCCTAGGACTTTAAAAATACAATGAGACTTCTCGATTGGTATTTTCTGAAGGGCAAGAGAAATATTTTTTCTTTTAATATTATTCCCATATTCTTGAACTGTAGCCCTTCTTCATGAGGACTTGATCCTTAATCTTGCCTCTTTCTTGTATTCACCTCCTGTTTTCTCTGTCAGTTCCCTTTGGGCATCCTCAAGGCAGCCCACGACAGCATTTCTTTTTTTTTGTTTTGTTTTGTTTTGTTTGTTTGTTTTTTGTTCTGTTTTTTTTTTTTGGTCCACACCCGGCAGTGCTCAGGGGTTATTCCTGGCTGTCTGTTCAGAAATAGCTCCTGGCAGGCACGGGGGACCATATGGGACACCGGGATTCGAACCAACCACCTTTGGTCCTGGATCAGCTGCTTGCAAGGCAAACGCAGCTGTGCTATCTCTCTGGGCCCAACCATGACAGCATCTCTTTCTGATCATTTCAAACCCCAAATGTCTATAGTGACTTTGCCTTTTCTTTCTATGCTGGTTCCCTCACCCACTATAATCCATTTCAGAGACTAGTGTCACTTCTGCTTTTTAGACCACAATCTGGAAATAATGTCCAATTCCTCTATTATCTTAAGGTGCCCTTTCTGGTCTGTCACCCATCTCATGTGATTTCAGCACTCTGATAATTTGTGCTTTGTTTTCTTGGACCCAATATTACTTATTCTTCTTTTGTCTCCCTGTACTATTTCTCTTGTGTATTGATTGCACTCCCTCTTTTGTATCTTGAAAAATCTTTGGTTTCACCTTGATATTTTTCTTGGAGCAAGTGTGGAGGAGGGGGTGGTTTTGTCACACCAGCTCTTCCATCTCTGGCTCTGTACTCAGGAATCACTCTTGTCAGTGCTCTGGGGGGATCAGAAGCAGTACCAGTTTTGGCACTAGTTTTGGCTTTATGCAAGGCAAGAACCTTAACTACTTTACTATCTTTCCTGGTCTAAATTACTAAATGTTTCTAAAATTCAAGGTTGTTATTTAGACTCTTCTCACACAACAGGTTACGTTCATTCTATTGATGTGCTCACCTCACTTGAATTTTAACTCCACAGCTTATTTCCTGTTGCTTCTTCCCAAATTTTATGTAACAATTTGCACATTTTCTGTTTTTCCTTTTTTTAAAAAGTCTAATATTTGTTTCTATGTCTCAATACAAACAAGTGGTTTCATTTTGCGAGTTCCACGCATCCAAACATAAAGTAATGTGGAGTGATAACATTCATGTGTTTTGACAGCACTGAAGGGGAAAAATAAAGGAAGCTTGTGCCAAAAGCATACAGCAGATCTCAAATTACCAAGGGCATTGCTGGACTTCAGCTATCTTGGAGCCATAAGTACTGCAAAGCTGTGATTTGGAGATGTGAGGAATAAAGGCCCACTTTATAGTAACAGTTCCTTTTGCTCTAAGGAAATAACATTAGCTGGAAGGAACCTAGTTTCCACAAAGTAACTCTTGTCGATTGCTGATATCAATTTTTTAGTGCAAGATTTATAAGACTTATTTCCATTGAACCTAAATTTTGTCTTATGATTTAGCTTAATTTCTCGTCTTTATGTGCGTGTGTGTGCACGTGCGCACACCACACACATGTTTTATGAGTCATTTAAACATATTTATTTACTGGTATAGTTATTATGTATCCAACTTAGGCAGAGAAATACTGGGTTTTATGTATGCCCTGAAACAAATTAGCACAGTTTGGTTAAAGCAGCTGCCTAAATGATGAGAAACAAATTGAATTATACAATCCTACTTGGTAGTTTAGCATGTCAATTAGTTAAATAAGGACTTGGACCATTCCATACAGTCATGGGATGAAAAATGGCACATGTTGGTCAAGCCACGTATCTGGTAATAGGGTCAGCCTCAAGGCCTGTTTCTGCTGATGACGTAGGGTAGGGGATGGTATATACTTGAAAAACAATTTGAAAAACAACCCAAGCTCTCGAAATGTGAGATCAGAGTTGTATGCTTCATAGTGATTTATGGAGTACCCATCATGGATTAGATGACTTATTTAAGGATGAAGCAACTTTGAAGCCATTACAAAACCAGGGCTATGTAATCTTAGTGTCTTGGTGTTGATTATTCAACTTGTGGTTCAGAGTGCATCTGTGTATCATGAAAAATCTTAGTAGTACTATGAGGTCATGCAGGACAATTATTAGGTCAGATGTATGAGCACACTTATATCCAATTAAGTGGTTACCCACAGTTATTTAGCCTGTGAGGGAGCTTTCTTGCTTCAAAACCAGGGGTTTGGGGCCATCTTACTAATAGAGCCTATAAAGCTTAAATCTTCTTTATTGTTCTTGTGTACCTAGTTTTCTACTATGTTATACTCCTATTTTATTTCTATATTTTAGAGCTCTCAGTCACAATGATATACTATTTAAGGTTAAAAAATCTAAAGTTCATATTCTGGCTTTTTCATTTTGTAGTTTTCTGATTTGGTAGTTAAATCTTTCCATTATATATTAAGTTTCCACATTTATAAAACTATGCCACCTATCTTGATTACTGCACAAGATACTAAATAAATCAGTATGTAAGCTTAGCATCATATCTGGACACAGAATAATGCTAACTGAAATGAGTTGATAGCCTAAGACCACTTAAAATTTAATAGAAAAAAGCAATATTTATGGGGGCTGGAGTGGTGGTGCAAGCAGTAGGGCATTTGCCTTACTACTCGCTAACCTAAGACAGACCGAGTTTCAATTCTCTGGCGTCTCATATGGTCCCCCAAGCCAGGAGCAATTTCTGAGCACATAGCCAGGAGTAACCCCTGAGCGTCACTAAATGTGGCCCAAACGGCCTCCTAAAAATAAAAAGCAATCTTTAAGGTATCAGCAAGGGGATTTCTTTTGAGAATTCTGTTTATGGGAGTTTGCCTTCCCATTGTAACTTCACCTCATCCTTTCTTTGCATCTTTTTTCTTCAAATAAAAAATTAAAAAAAAAAAGCAATCTGTATGATACTGATGTAGACAAATGGTTTTCAAACTAAGGAGACTGAGACACAAAGTTTTGTGTTTTTTTTTTTTTTTGGTTTTTGGGTCACACCCGGCAGTGCTCAGGGGTTACTCCTGGCTCCATGCTCAGAAATTGCTCCTGGCAGGAACGGGGGACCATATGGGGCACCGGGATTTGAACCGATGACCTTCTGCATGAAAGGCAAACGCTTTACCTCCATGCTATCTCCTGGGCCCCAAAAGTTTTAAAATAGATAGTACTATGAACAATGTAGCTTGATTATAGACCCTGTTGGTAATGTCTTTTCTCTCCAGAAAACAGCTTCATAAGTACTACCTATGAACACTGTAGCTTGATTGGGGCTTTATAGACCCTGTTGGCAATGTCTTTCCTCTCCAACAGATATTTTACCTCATATGATGCATTAAAAGTCAAGATTAGCCGGGCGGTGGCGCTGGTGCTAAGGTGCCTGCGCTAACCTCTAGGACGGACCGCGGTTAGATCCCCCGGTTCCCATATGGTCCCCAGTGCCTGCCAGGAGCGACTTCTGAGCGAATAGCCAGGAGTAACCCTGAGCGTCACCGGGTGTGGCCCAAAAACCAAAAAAAAAAAAAAAAGTCAAGATTAATAATACAGAAAGAATTGCTTTGCATTTCTTTTTATAATGGTTAACCAGTGTGAATAGGTGGAAAGAATACCATGGAAAAACAGCTACTTGAAAGCATAACATTTATATTTAAATTTGTATCTAAACTTTGTCTTTTTTTCTTAGTAAGGAAAAAAACAGGGTGGGAAAGGGAGGAAAGGAGAGGTAGTGGGGAGAATGAAGAGTTTTAAATGGCCCTTTAGAGATTTGAGAACATAAATAACAGTCTTTTCTATCTTAGTAAAAATTGAACCCTTTTATCTGTATAATCTCTTCAAGCTTGTCTTTATTGAAAAATTTCTGTCTTTTCTCTATTCTTAGCCCAGAGCAGTTTGCCTATTATTTGCTTACTTGGGTGCTGTTCCACAAATCCGTGTATTTAATGCTTGTGAGCCAGCCAAGCCACAGACTTTGGCTGTTTTTCAGCTGCTAGACAGGGGGTATGTAACTTGCCATTGGTCTCCAACTGAGAGAGCTGTGGATGTAATTTCTTTTGGGTAAACATCCATCCTGAAATGAGTTTATCTCTTGTACACATTTGTTTTCCTTTAGGTGTTTTCTCTTTGTTGTGTGAGACTCATGTTATTGGAAGTTCTTCTTTAGCATTATTTAACCTCTCAAAATAATAATAATTCTTATTACTCTTTCTTTGGAAACTCTTTAAGTCAGATGATGTGAAGCAAATTAAATCCAAGCCCAGAAGTTACCATTTGTCAGAGGTGGGAAAGTAACCTCTACAACTCTACACTTTTAGGATTAAAACATTGCGTTTAAGGATCTGGCTATTTTTTCTAGTTAATCTTGTCTATGGCTAAAAATCAGACATTAGTGTTAATACATTATTTTATAATTTAAAATGAAAAAAAAAGTATGTTTACAAAGCCTGTTTTTGACAAATCCGAGTTGGGACAGTGCCACTAAGACTTCAGTGTAGCAAGGGTCAGGGAATATGGTCAGACTTCCCTATGGCTTGGTTCTGAGTTTGAGTGTGTCATGTGGTTGTTTTAGAAAAGGCTTAAGAAGTTTTAGTTCTTTCCCGGATAGTCATTGCTGTTTTCAATGTCATTTCTACCATCACCACCAACATAGACTATTGCTTACTCCATATCATTAACTGGGGAAAATTTTTTACTTCATTTTTTGTTTGTTTTATCATATTACCAATGTCAAATAGTAGCAACTACTGTTAAACAGATTGTTCAATGGGAAAATGAGAAAATACAAGCTGCAAGGCTTTGGATAAGTTAAATTGGCAGTGCTAAGATTTAAGTCAAGTCAAGGGTCTTGGTGTCCAAAGAGTCCACTTTCTTACTGTCCATGTCATAGAGCTTCCCTGAATTAAGATGATTATTGGAAAGCATCACTTTAGGAACTTATTACTTTTAAACATTTCATACATAAAAGTATTGAATGACATTTATCCAAGTCTTGTTCCTTTTATTTAATGTTAGGTACCATGTAGCAATGGAAATCAAAAAGTTAGGCCAGAAGCAGGTTTGAATAATCTGGCTAACCTGAATTTTTTGTCTCTTGTTTAATATAAATGTGATGTTGTCAAAAGAAGAATAGTCAGGTGTATTTATATTAAGCTAATTATTTATGCAAACTTTGTCATCTTAGCAGCACTTCTGTTTACTGTACACTTTTACAAAGGGTAAATGATGATCTAATAAGACTTAAAGAATGTAAAGCTGATATGGAACTTGGTGGACAGCTATTTTTCTCTCTCTTAGAAGCTACTTAAAGAACCACAGAAGAGGGTTTGGAGTTCAAGTAATCATGGTACTTAATGCTGTGAAGAGTACTTAAGTAATCTCTAAAATCCTCTCCAAGATAAATGGATGGGAAGATATTTTAAGGCAGAGGTGTAGATGGCCCCTGAAAGTTCTGTTAAACAGGGGCCGGGCGGTGGCGCTGGAGGTAAGGTCCCTGCCTTGCCTGCGCTAGCCTAGGATGGACCTTGGTTCCATCCCCCGGTTTCCCATATGGTCCCCCAAGCCAGGAGCGACTTCTGAGCGCATAGCCAGGAGTAATCCCTGAGCATCACCGGGTGTGGCCCAAAAACAAAAAAACAAAACAAAACAAAAGTTCTGTTAAACATGGACTTTGTTGTTTGAACTTGATAATTCTGATTAGTTAAGAGATATTTATATTTTGTCATTTGGTGTAAGCAAAACGGAATTTGACTTAGAAACTTTTTTTTCATCAGAGAAGTTTGCACATCTTTCTAATCAAAAGATTTGAACGTACTGGGGATTAATGATCAGTATTCTCTGATTTAGCATGTTATCTATATAGGTTTTTCCCTTGCCATATCCCTTCAAGATTTCTCTCTGATTTTTATAATGGTAGTATTGGCTATGATGAATAATGCTGTAAACTCAAAGCAATAGGCAGCTTGTGATCAAAACTCTATTTTATCAACTGAAGGCTAAAAGTTATTGAATTGAATAGCATAAGCAGAAAGTAATTTATTTTTAACTATTATTGTGTCTATGAGAGGCTTTCTTCACTCCCCTGACTTTTCCTAGCATTTATTATAACACCGGAAGGATAATTATAATAAGATATTTATAATATTATAGATACTATATTTTTCATTCTCATTTATTTATTGCAGTTATTATATATGCTAGGTGCTATTATTTCCAGTTTCCAGTTTAATAAATAGCGAAAAGATGCTTCCTTAGTAGCTATGTAGTTTGAAAAAGTTAAGTAGTTGAGCCAGGATTTGAATCCAGCATGTCTGGTTCTAGGTATTATACTAGTAGCAACAAGAATAAACGTAATTTAGTCGTATTCCTATTTCTTATGGCAATTGGCCTAATAAGGTCTATTGGTATTACTCTTCAGAAAAGTATTCAACTTCCAGAAAACAAATTCATGGAAAAATAGGTGGTGCATTGTGTCTTGGAAAATGTGGTTCCCTTCAGTGCTTTAAATCCAGGGGATAATGGAAAGAAGCCTAATGGGAATGACTGTTAATGATTATAATTTAATGTATTTCCCTTCAGTATGTTTGAAATACAGACTCAAATCTAGGAGAAGTTTCCATTTAGTTCAGCATAATCACAGCAAAGAAAAGTTGCCTAAATATTGGATTGGGTTGAAAGATGGACAAATTAAGTGAATTTATATATTGAGATTAAAATGAAATTTAATCAACACCCTGATGGGCAAAGGGAACAAAGAGAATTTTATATAAATTCAACTGAGTTTTAGGATAAAGTTCCAAACAACCGAGAAATTAATTCAAGTGGAATCATTTTATTTCCACATAGATCAGTGAAACAGAATCAGGAGCACAAACATGAACCATGGATATATATGTTTGACAAAGGAACCAAGCATACTCAATTGAGAAAAGATAATTTATTTAGTAAAAGGTGTTAGGAAAATATGGATATTAACAAGCTAATGAATGAATTGGGACCACTATTTAATGCTGCCAAAAAAGTAACTTACAGCGAAATCTAAGACCTAACATCAGACAACTCCTATAAGACTTTGGGAGGAAGAGATTTTCAGAAGTATTGTACCATTTGGAACTAAAAATAACAGAATAAAACATACTGATGTCAGTTTATTTTTTTTTATAATTTACTGCACTTAATATATATAACTATATATAACTTGTAATGGATCACATGTAAGATACTCACAGTGTAACACTTGGGGAAGAATCTTTCACCTGAATAATTATATGTATTCTTATAACCATATAATGTGGTTATAACCTAATATAATATATAACTATATAATCTTATAATGTGGAAATTAATGAGGAATAATCTGATTTATACTTCTAAAATAAAGTCATACTGGCACTAGGAAGCATTCATTATTCAATGACAAAGCTGCAGTTTTTCAATCAGTGTAATCAATTTAATGAAAATAGGTGGAGCTATGTGCAAGAGTTAATATAGTACGGTGGGTAAATGCTTACCTTGCATTTGGTCAACCCCATTCCATTCACAATATCCCAAACACTACCAGGAGTGATCTCTGGGCACAGAAGGTGTGGCCAAAAATTTTTATGTGAAATGAATTTGGCAAAACATTTATGCTGAAATCTTTTCTTTTCTTTTTTTTCTTTTTTCTTTTTTTGATTTTTTTTTTGTCTTTTGTTTTTGGGTCACACCTGGCAGCACTCAGGGGTTACTCCTGGCTCCACGCTCAGAAATTGCTCCTGGCAGGCACAGGGGACCATGTGGGATGCCGGGATTTGAACCAACGACCTACTGCATGAAAGGCAAATGCCTTATCTCCATGCTATCTCTTCGGTCCCTGAAATATTTTCTTTTAAATTCAGCTTTATTTGTTGCTACCATCATAGTTTGGCATGTAGAATAAATGTATGTTCTACATATAGTAAGCATGTGTGGAATATATAAAATACATACACACACATATATGACTTCTGGATTCCATTCACTCCAATAACAGATTGAGTCAAATAGGAATTAAATAGCTTACACTGACCACATCAATGTATTTGTATAAATACATTTTTCCTTAAAACAATTTCTTCTCCTTTTTATTTTATCCTTTTGGTAAAGTGGCCAGGCTCATTTTAGCTACAGAAGAAACCATTTTCCATCCTCTAATTTGCTCTCTTTTGCAAGTGGAAGAAACCCAGAATTCCATCTCCTTAAAGAATTCCTTATTCTCTTCTTCGAGTCTTTTGAATTGAACATCACCCCTCTTCTACACTGCCCACCTCTGACTCATTTCTCCTGGTATGGTCTATTTCTTCTGCACTACTCAACTACTATTCAAGGTTATTAATGACATCCTAATGATGAAATTGGAAATTTTCATTTTAGTTATGAATATGCTGTATATTTAAGGTACGCACTATGATGACTCGATATACTCATATATAATAAAATGATTACTATAGCTCAACTAACAATAGCTTCCTGTAACTACCCTTTTGAGTATTTGTGATGACAGCACCTGAAATCTATTCTCTTAGCAAATTTCTAGTGTTCTATACAAAACCATTGTAGTCTGGTCTTTTTTATTCTAGAACAAATTGACAGATGACCCAAAGACTTCTGTTTGTTTAGTTTGTAACATCGCTGTTGAAGGCTTTTCCTAGAGAGCACTGTGTTTTAAGAATCACCTTAAAATTAGATTCTGGCTTTAGATTACTTGGTGTACCACTAAGAAATGTTATAATGTACTACAATCTGGGGACTTGAGGGACAAAGTAATTGTACCTGGGTTTGGTTTTATTTTTCTTAATGTTTCTTGACTGTAAGATGAAAATTAAAGTGTCAGTAGGGGGATTTCTTCTGAGAACTCTGTTTTTGGGTTATTGCCCTTTCACTGTAACTATACCTTGTCCTCTTTCTTTGCATCATTGTTAATATAATTAAAAATGGGGCCTGGGAGATAGCATGGAGGTAAGGCGTTTGCTTTTCATGCAAAAGGTCATCGGTTCAAATCCCGGTGCCCCGTATGGTCCCCCGTGCCTGCCAGGAGCAGTTTCTGAGCATGGAGCCAGGAGTAACCCCTGAGCACTGTCAGGTGTGACCCAAAAACCAATATATATATATATATATATATATATATATATATATAATTAAAATATATTAAAAAATTAAAAAAATTAGATTCTGGTGTTTCTCTAATGCTGACAAAAATGAGCCTGGATACCACTTTATTAGCACTAACAGTATTCAGGAAAAGTCAAAAATTATGTCTCTGATGAATGAACTGTTTACCAAATAGTCATTTGAATAAACACACAGATTTCTACATAAGAAAATGCTTATAAAATGTTCCTGAGACTGATTTGTACTTGAGTTGTAGTCATCATAATCATTTCCTTTTCCTCCTTGTTTTCTACCCTTTTCCCATATTTCCTTTTCACTGTACAAGCACCTCACTTAGAGTTTTTATTGTTATTGTATTATTGTGTTCCTTTTCTTTTCTTTTTTGGGGGGGTGGTTTGGGTCACATCTGGCAGTACTCAGGGGTTACTCCTGGCTCTATGCTCAGGAATTGCTCCTGGCAGGCTCAGGGGACCATATGCGATGCCAGGATACGAACCACCGACCTTTTGCATGCAAGGCAAACACCTTACCTCCATGGTATCTCTCTAGCCCCCGCATTATTGTGTTCTTTTTTTTTTTTTTTTTTTT
>PVKC010017942.1:0-19835 GCA_004027635.1 Crocidura indochinensis
GCAGTCAGAAATGATACAATCACAGACTTTGCAGCAACATGGATGGACTTAGAACAAATTATCTTAAACGAAGCAAGCCAGAAGATGAAAGATAAATACAGAATGGTAGCACTATTCTGAAGCAACTAGAAACTACACCATATATACAACTAATACTCAAAGATCAAATACTTGGATCAAACAGAGTAGAAACTCCAAATAATGAATCAAAGGAGAAAGAGATCATATAGTCGGCAGGTTTTTACCTGCAGCGCGTGGATCTGGCTCCATCCTCCGAACCATGGAGGCGATCTTGACCTCTGAGGAGCTGGACGAGGAGGAGCAACTGGTGAGAAGGCTTCATAAGGAGAAGAAGGAGTTGCAAGCCAGAATTCAGGCATGAAGAATGCTGTTCCCAAGAATGACAAGAAGAGGAGGAAACAACTCACTGAAGATGTTGCTAAGTTGGAAGCAGAGATGGAGCAGAAGCATAAAGAGGAGGTGGAACAATTAAAATTGGCATCTAAGGATAGTAAGGTCGAATCTATTGCGGTTGACATTTCCAATTTGGATTTTGAGAATCACGCTCCTCAGATAACTAAAGCACAGAAGAGAAGAGATAAAAAATAAAAAAGCTGCCCTGCAGAAGGAACGGGAAAAGAGAATAGCAGAAGCTGAAATAGAAAACTTGACGGGAGCCAGACACTTAGAAAGTGAGAAACTTGCTCAAATCTTAGCCTCGAGACAGCTGGAAATCAAACAGATTCTGTCTGATGGGCACTGCATGTATTGAGCCATAGAAGATCAACTCAAGGCACAAGAGTGCCCCCTGACCGTGACCACCTTAAGACAACAAACTGCCAAATATATGCAGAGCCACGCAGAAAACTTCCTGCCATTTTTAACAAACCCTAATACAGGAGCTATGTGTGTACTTCAGAGGAGTTTGGAAAGTATTGTGAGGATATCCTGAACACAGCTGCATGGGGAGATCAGCTTGAGCTAAGAGCCCTGCCTCATATTTTACAAACACCTATAGAGATAATACAGGCAGAGTCGCCTCCTATTGTGGTTGGTGAAGAGTACCCCCAAAAAACATTAAAGCTTGTATATATGAGACACACTTATGGCCTAGGAGAACATTATAATTCTGTCACACGGTTGGGGAGCACAGAAACTGAAAATGGCAACTAGTTTGTCAAATATTGCACAATTACGTTTTATTGTAATGTGCCGATCTGAGTATTCATGCCAAGTCTGGATTGCTGGAAAAGTTATTGAAAAGCAGAACTACCTGGAATCAGTTTTATGGCAATACTTGCCAACAGGTTTTTTTTAAATGTAGTGTCTTTTAGTGGTATAAAAAAAGACTTTCAAGTTCTTTGTGGAGAATATCATTCATAAATCAAGATGGTACCTTATTCAGTGATTTTATTTTTATTAATATGCTTCTGATCATGTTGTTATGTGTTCGAATAAAGTTGAGATACCTTTTTCGTCTCATTGCTTTCAATAACAACTATAATGTTTTGAAGAAATTAAGTGACTCAAACTCTTGATCACTGTAATCATGTTCTGTTGATGGCAAATTTAATAAATGTTTAGAAATTTAAAAAAGAGAGAGATCATATAGTCTATCCCATTAAAAATAGCATCTAAAACTATCAAGTACTTAGGAATCAACCTAACAAGAGAAGTGAAAGACCTAACCCATGAAAACTTGAAAACATTTCAAAAAGAAATTGAAGAGGACCTAAGGAATTGGAGGAACATTTCTTGATCTTGGTTTGGAAGAATCAATATCATCAAATAACTGTCTTACCTAAACCACTATATAGATTTAATGCAATCACTATTCAAATTCAAACATCTCTCTTTAAGGACTTATAACAAACAATTACAAAGTTTGTGTGGAATCATGAAAGACCTAGGTTAGTCCAATCCATATAAAAACAAAAACAAGAAACTGGGAGGCATCTCTCTGCCTAACTTGAAACTCTTTACATAACTTGAAACAAAGGGTCATAATGATCAAAACAGAATGATCCTAGATAAGACAGAGCCTCAAACCAATGGGTCAAATAGACTATCCAGCAACATACCCCCAAAAATATGGTCAACGGAGGACATATATCGTCTGACAAAGGAACCAAGAATCAATTGATGTTGGAACAATTGGATAACCCGTGTAAGAAATTAAAGATTTATAAATATTTCACACCTTACACAAAAGTCAATTCAAAATGAATTAAAGTTCTGAAGCCATAAAGTTTACCAAGAAAACATAGGCAGAACATTTTAAGACTTACACCTCAAAAAAGTCAAAAAATGATAGGATGCCAATGGCATCAAACCTAAAAAAAAAAATGGTACTGCATCAAACCAAAAAGTTTCAGTATTGTTGCTGACTAGATCTTGGGGTCCAATTGAATTAGAGGACTTCTTTGAGTCTTCTTGAGGAGAGTGGATGCATGGGCAACACTGAGACCAGGGGCCAGAGCAGTGGCACAGTGGTAAGGTGTCTGCCTTGCCTGCACTAGCCTAGGCTGGACCGCAGTTTGATCCCCCTGCATCCCATATGGCTTCCCCCAAGTCAGGAGCGATTTCTGAGCACATAGCCAGGACTAACCCCTGAGCATCACTATGTGTGGCCCCAAAACAACAAACAAACAAACAAATAAAAGAAATGAGACCACATATTGAATATATGAGAGAAACAGCATTCTAAGTTTAAAATCCAGACTAGGGTGTTTTATAAGGAATTATTGCCACTCACAGGTATAAAAAGAATGCTGAGCAGATCCCAGATACCAACATTTCACCATTCCTCTTCCAACTGGTAACTGGGGCTCACTGAGCAGGGGAGCTATCTGACGGAAGATATATGACAGGAGCTATGTCAAAGCTGATTATTTATCTTTATTCGACCAGTTCTTAAGAGCTCGGACTTAACATATTACGGCCAGACTACTAACAGCAGCTTAAGAACAGATCACTATTGTATGTTTTTATGTGGACATGATTACATAGAGAGAGGAGTCCTCTATGAGAGCCAAACCTAAATTGTAAACAATCCATGCCTATAATGTATATAGCCCCTCCTATATAATATCCTTCCTCCCCACCTTCAGAAATCCGACTATCCCTTCACACCACAATCCGATATCTTGCCTCATTAAAGCTTTTACCCTCAATTCTTAACCTATTAGGTATCAAGACTGACCTCCTACTCCAATAAGCCATCACCCAGCTCCCAAGCGAATGGACACACACCCAGTCCCACATCACATTCCCCAGCAAGAATCTACAACCAACACCTCTGCTGATTCATGCTCTGTGACCCTTCAACCCCCCACCCCGCAAATTGGACTGTTGTTTGATACCGAACTCAGCTCCAGAAGGTTACCTAGTGCAAGAACTCTACCCAAGCCCTTTCTGCCGCAAATCTTTAATCTAAACAAGGGCAGTATATGTGATGAAATTGTGCTCTGGATTCCACCCCCAACAGAAAATCTCAAAAGGCAATGGGGAAGCCTGTATTTTTTATAAGTTGAAGGCCTATATAATGTTAACTCTTAGCCTGTTTATCCCCAAATATAAGGTAGTCTCCTGCATCAGTTTGTTTCCTTAATATTATTTAAACTTTTAAAATTTATTTTTCCTTTATATATATGTTAGTTTATACATATATATGTATATCTATCTATCTAGACTTGTTTCTCTTTTCTCTTCTTCCTTTTTTTATATTTTATTTAAACACCTTGATTACATACATGATTGTGTTTGGGTTTCAGTCATGTAAAGAACACCACCCATCACCAGTTCAATGTTCCCATCACCATTGTCCCAAATCTCCCTCCTCCCACTCACCCCCCGCCTGTACTCTAGACAGGCTCTCCATTTCCCTCATATGTTCTCATTTTTAGGACAGTTCAAAATGTAGTTATTTCTCTAACCAAAATCATTACTCTTTGTGGTGAGCTTCATGAGGTAAGCTAGAACTTGCAACGCTTTTCCCTTTTGTGTCTGAAAATTATTATAATTGCCAGAATGTGTCTCATTTCTCTTAAAACCTATAGATGAGTGATACCATTCTGCGTTTTTCTCTCTATCTCTCTGACTTATTTCACTCAGCATAATAGATTCCATGTACATCCATGTGTAGGAAAATTTCATGACTTCATCTCTCCTGACAGCTGCATAATATTCCATTGTGTATATGTACCACAGTTTCTTTAGCCATTCGTCAGTTGAAGGGCATCTTGGTTATTTCCAGAGTCTTGCTATAATAAATAGTGCTACAATGAATATTGGTGTAAGGAAGGGGTTTTTGTATTGTATTTTTGTGTTTCTAGGGTATATTCCTAGGAGTAGTATAGCTGGATCGTATGGGAGCTCAATTTCCATTTCCTGGAGGAATCTCCATATCGCTTTCCATAAAGGTTGAACTACACGGAATTCCCACCAGCAGTGGATAAGAGTTCCTTTTTCTCCACATCCCTGCCAAGACTGTTTGTTCTCATTCTTTGTGATGTGTGCCATTCCCTGTGGTGTGAGGTGATACCTCATAGTTGTTTTCATTTGCATCTTCCTGATGATTAGTGATGTGGAGGATTTTTTCATGTGTCTTTTGGCCATTTGTATTTCTTCTTTGTCAAAGTTTTTGTCCATTTCTTCTCCCCATTTTTTGATGGGATTAGATGTTTTTTTCTTTAAAGTTCTGTCAGTGCCTTGTATATTTTGGAGATTAGCCCCTGATCTGATGGGTATTGGGTGAATAGTTACTCCCACTCAGTGGGTGGCTCTTGTATCCTGGGCGCTATTTCCTTTGAGGTGCAGAAGCTTCTCAGCTTAATATATTCCCATCTGTTAATATCTACGTTCACCTGCTTGGAGAGTACATTTTCCACTTTGAAGATGCCTGTAGTCTCAATGTCCTGGAGTGTTTTGCCTATGTGTTGTTCTATGTATTTTATGGTTTCAGGTCTGATATCAAGGTCTTTCATCCATTTGGATTTTATCTTCGTACATGATGTTGGCCGGGGGTCTAAGTTAAATTTTTTGCAAGTGGCTAGGCAGTTGTTCCAACACCACTTGTTGAAGAAGCTTTCTTTGCTCCATTTAGGATTTCTTGCTCCTTCATCAAAAATTAGGTGACTTTATATCTGGGGAACATTTTCTGAGTATTCAAGCCTATTCCACTGATCAGAAGGCTGTCCATGTTCCAATACCATGCTGTTTTGATAACGATTGCTCTGTAGTAAAGTTTAAAATTGGGGATAGAAATTCCTCCCATGTTCTTTTTGCCAATGATTGCTATCGCTATTCTAGGGTGTTTTTTCTCCAAATAAATTTCAAAAGTGCCTGATCCACTTCTTTGAAGAAAGTCATGGGGATCTTTAGAGGAATCGCATTAAATCTGTATAATGCCTTGGGTAGTATTGCCATTTTGATAATGTTAATCCTTCCAATCCATGAGCAGGATATATGTTTCCATTTCCGCGTATCCTCTCTTATTTCCTGGAGCAGATGTTATAGTTTTCTTTGTATAGGTCCTTCACATTTTTAGTCAAGTTGATTCCAAGATATTTGAGTTTGTGTGGCACTATTGTGAATGGAGTTGTTTCCTTAATGTCCATCTCTTCCTTATTACTATTGGTGTATAGGAAGGCCATTAATTTTTGTGTGTTAATTTTGTAGCCTGCCAACTTGCTATATGAGTCTATTGTTTCTAGAAGCTTTTTGGGAGTCTTTAGGGTTTTCTACGTAGAGTATCATGTCATCTGCAAAAAGCAAGAGCAGGCTTATTCCTTTCCTATCTGAATTCCCTTGATATCTTTTTCTTACCAAAACGCTATAGCGAGTACTTCCAGTGCTATGTTGAATAGGAGTGGTGAGAGAGGACAGCCTTGTCTTGTGCCAGAATTTAGAGGGAAGGCATTTAGTTTTTCTCCATTGAGGATAATATTTGCCACTAGCTTGTGGTAGTGGCCTTAACTATATTGAGAAAGGTTCCTTCCATTCCCATCTTGCTGAGAGTTTTGATCAAGAATGGGTGTTGAACCTTATCAAATGCTTCCTCTTCATCTATTGATATGATCATGTGATTTTTATTTTTCTTGTTGTTGATGTTGTGTATTATGTTGATAGATTCATGGATGTTAAACCAGCCTTGCATTCCTGGGATGAAACCTACTTGATCATAGTGGATGATCTTCTTAATGAGGCATTGTATTCTATTTGCCAGAATTTTGTTGAGGATCTTTGCATCTGCATTCATCAGCGATATTGGTCTGTAATTTTATTTTTCATTGCATCTCTTTCTGGTTAAGGTATCAAGGTGATGTTGGCTTCATAAAAGATATTTGGAAGTGTTTCCAGTTTTTTTTTTTTTTTTTTTTTGGTTTTTGGGCCACACCCAGTGACGCTCAGTGGTTACTCCTGGCTATGCGTTCAGAAGTTGCTCCTGGCTGAGTGGACCACTTGGGAAACCGGGGGATCAAACTGCAGTCCGTCCTAGGCTAGCGCAGGCAAGGCAGGCACCTTACCTCCAGCGCCACCGCCCGGCCCCTCCGTTTTTTCGATTTCATGAAAGAGTCTTGCCAGGATTTGTAGTAGTTCCTCTTGGAATGTTTGAAAGAATTCATTAGTAAATCCATCTGGGCCTGGACTTTTGTTTTTGGGCAGATGTTTGATTACCATTTTAATTTCATCAAATGTGATGGGGGTGTTTAGATATGCTACATCTTCTTCCTTCAACCGTGGATGATTATAAGAGTCCAAGAATTTGTCCATTTCTTTCAGGTTCTCATTTTTAGTGTCGTAGAGTTTCTCACAGTAGTTTCTGATTACCCTTTGAATCTCTGCCATGTCAGTAGTGATCTCTCCTTTTTCGTTCCTAATATGAGTTATCAAGTTACTCTTTCTCTCTCTTTCTTTGCTAGTTTTGCTAGTAGTCTATCAATCTTGTTTATTTTTTCAAAGAACCAACTTCTGCTTTCATTGATCTTTCAAATTTTTTTTCCATTTCATTGATTTCTGCTCTCAGCTTTGTTATTTCCTTCTGTCTCCCTATTTTGGGGTCTTTTTGTTGAGCACTTTCTAGTTCTATGAGCTGCATCATTAAGCTACTCATGTAAGCCCCTTCTTCCTTCCTGATGTGTGCTTACAAAGCTATAAATTTTCCTCTCAGTACTGCTTTTGCTGTGTCCTATAATTCTGATAGTTTGTGTCTTCATTATCATAATTTTTTCCAGGAACCTTTTGATTTCCTCTTTGATTTCATCTCAGAACCACTGGTATTGAGGCTGTTTAACTTCCAGGTGTTAAAGTTTTTCTTCTTTGTTCCTTTGGAATTCACAAATAATTTCAGAGCCTTGTGGTCAGCAAAGGTAGCCTGCATAATTTCTATCCTCTTGATATTATGAAGATATGTTTTATGAGACAGCATGTAGTCTATCCTGGAAAATGTCCCGTGTACATTTGAGAAGAATGTGTATCCAGGTTTCTGGGGATGAAGTGTCCTATATATATATATACATATAGATAGATAGATAGATAGATAGATAGATAGATAGATAGATAGATAGATAGATAGATAGATATAGATATATCCACTAGGCCTCTTTCTTCCATTTCTTTCCTCAGGTCCAATATATTCTTGTTGCATTTCAGTCTGGTTGACCTATCCAGTGTTCACAAAGCCATTTTGAAGTCCACCACAATTATTGTGTTGCTGTTGATGTTATTTTTCATCTTGTCAACAATTGTATTAAATATTTTGCTGGATCCTTATTCGGTGCATATATGTTTAGAATCGTGATTTCTTCCTGCTCTACATACTCCTTGATTAATATATAATGTACATCTTTGTCCCTTACAACCTTCCTGAATATAAAGTTTGCATTATCTGATATTAGTATGGCCACTCCAGCTTTTTTATAGTTGTTGTTTGCTTGGATGATTTTCCTCCAGCCTTTTATTTTGAGTCTATATTTGTTCTGACTATTCAGGTGCGTTTCTTATAGACAGCAGAAAGTTGGATTGAGTTTTTTGATCCATTTAGCCACTCTGTGTCTCTTAACTAGTGCATTTAGTCCATTGACATTGAGAGAAATAATTGTCCTGGGATTTGATGGCATCTTTACCTCAAATTTGGTTTGTCTTTTGGTTAGTCTTATCTTAAATTAGGTCTATCAGTTTTTCTCTTAAGAGTGTTTTTGAGTCTGTAAAGGTTTTGAGCTTTTTTTTGTCTGTGAAACTATGTATTTTTCTGTCAAACCATAAAGTAAGTTTTGCTGGGTACTGTATTCTAGGTGAAGCATTCATTTCATTCAATCTTGTCACAATATCCCACCACTGCTTTCTGCCCTTGAGTGTTTCTGGTGACAGGTTTGCTGTAAATCTCAATGTAATTTCTTTTTTTGATCTTGCTGTTTGCAGAATTATGTCTCTATCTTTGGGATTCTCATTATGACTATGATGTGTCTTGGGGTATTTTTTCTGGGGTTTCTTTTGATTGGTACTCTTCGGGCATGCAGGATTTAATCACATATATTCTTTAGCTCTGGAATTTTCTCTTTAATGATTTCTTTACCATTGATTCTTCCTGGAAATTTTCTTCCTGTGACTTTCGGACTCCAATGATTCTTAAGTTGTTTCTGTTGATCTTATAATACACTTCTATTTTCATCTGTTCCCATTTTTTGACTATTTTTCCATTGTCTGTTCGTTTGTTTTAAGTTTTTTTCCCCCAATCTCTCCCGCGCTATTGAGTTGTTATTTATCTCATCTTCCACAACATCAATTCTATTCTCAGCTTCTTCTACCCTGGTGTTGAGCTTATCCATTTTGTCATTCAATTCATTTACTGAGTTTTTCATGCCTGTTAGTTGACATATTATTTCAGTTTGGAGTTTTGTGATTTCTGTCATCATATTTTCTTGGTTCTTATTAGTGTTCTGTTCAACTCGGTCCACGGTTTCTTTGAGTTCTTTCAGCATCTTCCATATTGCTTTTCTAATGTCTTTATCTGAGAGATTGATTAGTTCATTGGTTAGTATCTGGTCATCAGAATTGTCATCTTTGTTCTCTATGTCTGACCCTGGCCTTCGTTGTTTCCCCATTGTCACACTTGTATTGTGTGTTTTTCTACGTGTTGAGGTAGTATTCATTGGCTAAATGACATATGCAGCCAAAATCCTCTGATTCCACCCTTTCTGGGTGTGTCGATTTACCTGCAAGGGAGTAGAGTCCTCTGTGGATGAGGCCTTACACAGGATCAAATCTTAGGCCCGAGCACGCAGCAGAGAAGACAGTCCTTGAGAGAAAGAAGACAGTGATCCAGCACAGTCCTTAGTGTGATTTTTTTCTTTTTGTTGTGATGTTGCTCTTTACTTAGAAAGAGCGCAATGCTGCATAGTGAGCGGCTGTGCCCTTCTGCAGCCTCTTTTTGGTCCACTCCCAAGAGGCTCGGGCAACAGGAGAGGAGAGAGAAACACACGGACAAGACTCACAGTTTTTTGCAGTCAAGCTGGCGTAGATTCGCAGAAATTCCCAGCCTGACATCACAAACAGGGGAATGGGCTTTTGCAAAGTACCCGCTTCTTGCCGGTTTTCCACTTTATGGAGGTGTTTCTGGGCATTCCCACCCTAGAATGAACCTCTGGGAGACCGAGATTTTTTGGAACCAATTCGGCCCACTCCCAAGAGGTTCGGGCAACAGGAGAGGAGAGAGAAACACACTCGCAGTCAGGCAGGCATTGATTTGCTGAAATCCCCAGCCTGACGTCACAAACAGGGGACCTGACTTTTGCAAAGTACCCACTTCTTGCCAGTTTCCCACTTTATGGAGATGTTTCTGGGCCTAGAATGGATCTCTGGGAGAGCGAGCTTTTTTGGAGCCGATTTGGCCCACTCTCAAGAGGTTTGGGCAACAGGAAAGGAAACCATAGCTAGACTTTTGAAACAACCAAGATGGCCTTCAACAGATGAATGGCCAAAGAAACTGGTACATATGCGCTATGGAATATTATGCAGCCGTCAGGAGAGATGAAGTCATGAAATTTTCCTATACATGGATGTACATGGAATCTATTGTGCTGAGTGTAATAAGTCAGAGAGAGATAGGCGCAGAATAGTCTCCCTCATTTATGGGTTTTAAGAAAAATAAAAGACATCCTTGCAATAAATTTCAGAGACAAAAGAGAGGAGGTCTGGAAGTTCCAGCCCACTATATGAAGCTCATCACAAAGAGTAATGAGTGTAGTTAGAAAACTAACTACATTAACAACTATCATAACAATGTGAATGAATGAGGGAAGTAGAAACACTGTCAAGAGTACAGGCGAGGGTGGGTGGTGAGGAAATTTGGGACATTGTTGATGGGAATGTTGCAAAGGTGAAGGGGGGTGTTCTTTACATGACTGAAACCCAACCACAATCATGTTTGTAATTAAGGTGTTTAAATAAAGATACTAATTAAAACAATAATAATAAAATATTAAAAATAACACCCCCTTCAACAGTGCAACATTCCCATCTCCAATACCTTCCATCTCCCTCCTCCCACACCCCATGTCTGCAATCGAGACAAGCATTCTATTTCTCTCACTCATTGCCATTGTCATGATAGTTGTTAGTGTAATTATTTCTCTAACTGTACTCACCATTCTTTGACACTCTACGTGTCATATTGTGAGCCTGTCCTTCCAGCCTTCATCTCTATTATCTCTGGCTATTATTAGAATAATGTCTTTTTTTCTTGTGGTCTTTTTATATTCAAATTTCAGCAGAATAAACCACTTTCCTTTTAAAATAAAGTGCTGCTTGTAGGGTGAACTAGAGACGCAGATTATAGACTTGCCTTGAATAGTAATACTAGAAATTATAAACATAAACACAAAGCTCAAAAGTTGGGAACTACTAGATCCAGAGTATCCCAGGGAATCATCAATCCCACATCCACAATCCCACAGCTTCAATTACAGAAGCAAAGATTCACTGGCCCTGCTACAACCAAACCTTATATACTCATGCCTATATTACCCATATCTACTAGTCATACCTGCTAGACACCCACCTGTAACACCTTCTACCCCACCACTTATCCTTCCCTCACTTTACACTGACCCGTGTTGCCTATATCTGACTTAAGTAAAGCCTAAACTGGGTATGGAATGTAAGTTTTGTGGAGTCTGAAAAATAGGATATTCAACCTTTCAATATCTGCAAGAGAGAAAAGTACACTAAGGGGAGGTTGGATTAAACATTAAATGCTACTCAAAGAACAGCAAGCTTTTAAGTATCACTCAGGTTGTTCACTGTAAAGTAAATCAAGGAAAGCAGAAGCAGAGAAGGGCAATCAGGTTAAAAACAAAAACAACTGTAACCATCTAGGAGAGATTATAGATGGCATGAATAAAATTGCAAAGGTAAGATGGATATAAAACATTAATGCTTATGTTTTAGAAATAACACAGAAGTTCTTACTCTAATCTAAAGGCCCCATAAGACTCAGCTTCTGTCTTCTTCTCTGACCCATCATCCTCTATCAATTATCTCTGTTCTAGTCAGATTCAACTTCTACTATTTGCTTAAATAGCTTGTTGCTTCCTTAAAGTCTTTGAACAAGTACCAGTACTAATATTGCCTTTTATATGTTTGACTATTTCTTATTAAATATTACACTAAAAACTAAATTCCACAGAAGCTATATCTTAAAACTCAAGTTAAAGTGATCTCCAGCCATTCTCTCCATCACATTGTTTGTGTTTAAAGAACACCAAGAACCTTGTGGGTTTTTTCTTGTTTGCTTGTCTTGCAAACAGAAACTTCACATGTTCACTCATCTCCACACTTTCTGTGCTTAGAATGTTGCCTGAAACAAGTGAAAATCAGTTGGTATTCATGGATACAGCAGGCTGTAGGAGAAAAGAGAGGAAGTATCAGAGAAAAAAAACTACAGAGATTTGAGGGAAATTGTGGACAGTCTTCTGTGAAGAATGATATGTAGAATTTAATTTTTTGATATGTTAAATTTGAAAGCCTACATGGAAAGAGGAGTACTGGTCCCCTAATGATGGCCACTTACAAATTACCTGAAGCTATAATTATGACCCTACACAGTAAAAGCAACTTTATAGGCATGATTGAGATTTTTGTTTTCTACATAATATATATGAGAGAAATCATATGCTATTTATCTTTTTTTCATCTGACTAAAAATCAATTTTATCTTTGTTTTATATAAGTGAACTCAAACTATTAAAATATAAATTATATTATTATATTTCTCATCACAATTGAATTAAGCTATAAATATGTAATAAAATTGCTAAATTTTCTAAATACTTGGAAATCAAATAATATACTTTTAATTCATGGATAAAAGAGGGAAAACCCTAATAAGAATTAGGGGGGCCAGTTAGGTGGCGCTAGAGGTAAGGTGTCTGCCTTGCAAGCACTAGCCAAGGAAGGACTGCAGTTCAATCCCCCGTGCCCCATATGGTCCCCCCAAGCTAGGGCCAATTTGTGAACACTTAGCCAGGAGTAACCCTTGAGCATCAAATGGGTGTGGCCAAAAAAAAAAAGAATTAGAAAATATTTGGGGCCTAGAGAGGAAGCTTGCCTTTCATGTGGTCAACTAGGGTTTGAACCCCAGTTCCTTATACGATAGACAAATTTTACCAGGAGTGATCTTTGAGCATAGTGCTATGTCTAAATCCTGAGCACCACCAGGTGTGACAAAGAAAAAAAGTGAAGTAAAACAAAATCCAATTAGAAAATACTTTTAACTATTTTGAATAAAGACTTTTGAAAGAAACTTACAGTATTAGATGTTTTATTATTTTTTTATTTGGTTTTTGGGCCACACCTGGTGAGGCTCGGAGTTACTCCTGGCTATGCACTCAGAAATCTTTCCTGTCTCAGGGAACGATATGGGACACCTAGGATCAAACACAGGTCTGTCCTAGGTCAGCTGCATGTAAAGCAAACATGCTACCACTGTGCAATAGCTTGGGCCACTAGATGTTTTTTATTTAAATGTGAAAATACAAGAATATAACTCAATAAGAGAACAGATGAGTGGCTAAAGAAACCACACAATGGAATACTATGCAGCTGTTAGGAAAATAAAGACATGAAATTTGCCTATACATAGATGGACATGGAAACTGCTATGCTGAGTGAAATGAATTAGAGGGAGAGAGATATACATAGAATAGTCTCACTCATCTGTGGGACATAAGAAAAATGAAAGACAGTACGGTAATAATAACCAGAGACAATAGAGATGAGAGCCAGCAGAACTACTCCTTGGTAGGAAGCTTGATGCAAAGAAATTATAGTTGGAACCAATCACTCTGGACAAGAACTGGGTGCTGAAAGGGATAACATGACATGCATGGTACTCCTTTATTAACAGGAGGCAAAGCACAGTGTCAAAAAAGAAGAGAGAGAGAAGTAAAATGTCTGCCTCAGAGACAGGTGGGGGAGGGTGGCTGGATGAAAGAGGGCATGAGGGTAAGAGGGAAGCTGGGGACACTGGTGGAGACAATGTGCACTGGTGAAGATTGTTCTATATTACATGACTGTAACTTAATCCTGGACAAGTTTATCTATGGGGGGGCTGTATTTTAAATGACCTTGTAACCGCAGTGTTTATATAAAAATAAAAAATTTAGGAGCTGGAGTGATAGCACAGCTGTAAGGCATTTGACTTTCACATGGCTGATCCAAGAGGGTCCACAGTTCGATCCCCAGTGTCCAATATGGTCCCCCAAGCCAGGAGCAATTTCTAAGCTCATAGCCAGGACACCCCTGTCACAGGGTGTGGCCCAAAAAACAAACACCAAACAAACAAACAGGGGGCCGGGTGGCGGCGCTGGAGGTAAGGTGCCTGCCTTGCCTGCACTAACCTAGGACGGACCGTGGTTCGATCCCCCGGTTCCCCATATGGTCCCCCGTGCCTGCCAGGAGTGACTTCTGAGCGAATAGCCAGGAGTAACCCCTGAGCGTCACCGGGTGTGGCCCAAAAACAAACAAACAAATATCATAATGATAGCAATGGAACTTCCTTAAACATTGATTTAAATACTTGTAAGAAATAAACCTATTTCTTGAAATTATACATTTCCAAAAACTCACACAAAAAATAGTTAACCTGGAAACTCTTAAAACTGTTTTTAACTAAATAATTAGAACAATTTTAAAGAATCTATATAAATTTCACAGTAAAAATTTTAATTCTATAAATATAACAGAACAGAGATAACAAGAACAGATAACCTTGAAAATAAAGTTTCTATCATTATTCTTTTTCTCTCTGATATTTTATGTTTTAACACATCTTGTTTCTTCCAAGTGAGTTTTTTTCCGTTTTATAGAAGTCTCTTAAATATTTCTTCCCAAGTCCATTTAGTGGAGATTAATTCTATCAAGTAGTCTTCATTCAAAAAGCTCTTTATTTCTCTAGATCTCAGTGATAACTTACTTGGGTAAAATTTTCTTTGTTGGGGTCTTGTCCATTCAGCAGTTCATATAATTATAACACTCTGACTTGTACAATTTCTGTGAAGAAATCTGCTGAGAGTCTTATGGGGCAAAGGGGTACTGACTCTTAGCTTTTGTTTTAATACTTTTAGGATTATCTATTTTTAAATCTTGCCATTTTAATTATAATGTGTAGGCAATTATTTCTTTTGAGAATTATTTGGTTTGGAAAGTTGAAATTCCTAAAAGTTGAGTTTTGTGGGAAATTTTTTTCTGTTGGATTCTCTGGACTTTATCCCATATCAAATTTTCATTTTGAACATCAAGAAGGATTGCAGTCCTGTCAACACCTTAATTTCAGTATTTCTGATCTCCAAAATGATGATGTTTATGTTGTTTTACAGTCACTAGTTTATAGTAATGTATTATTCTAACATGAAGTTAATACAGCCCATAAACCTACAGTGGAAATATAGTTTATAAATCTTTGTCCACATCTCTGATTATTTTATTTTTTATATGAATACAGTAGATTATCTAGGCAAATATATATCACCCATAAAATGGAACACAGGATAGTCTTTCTAAAGTGATGTTGTTGAATATAACTATATGTTAAAAAAACGAAACTACAAAACTGCAAGGGGAATATTATGCACATTCTATACAATTATTTTGGTTATTTTTAGGATCTTTTTAAATTTTTTTCTTTATTTAAACATTTTGATTACATATATGATTGTGATTAGGTTTGGGTCATGTAAAGAACACCCCCTTCACCAGTGCAACATTTGCACCATCAATGTCCTAAGTGTCCCTCTCTCCCACCCCACCCAAACCTCTACTCTAGACAGGTTTTTCAGTTCTCTGATTCATTCACGAGATTATGGTAGTTTTCTGTATAGTTATTTTTATAACTGCACTCACCACTCTTTGTGGTGAGCTTCATGAAGTTAGCTGGAAGTTCCAGCCCTCCTCTCATTGTCTCTGTTGATTGTTGCAAAAATGACTTTTATTTTCTTTAAAACCCATAAATGAGTGAGACTATTCTGCGTCTCTTTCTCCCTCTCTCTCTCTCTCTCTCTCTCTCTCTCTGTCTCTCTCTCCCTCTGACTTATTTCACTCAGCATGGTAGATTCCACGTACATCCATATATAGGAAAATTTCATGACTTCATCTCTCCTGGCAGCTGCATAATATTCCATTGCATATATGTACCACAGTTTCTTTAGCCATTCGTCTGTTGAAGGGCATCTTGGTTGTTTCTAGAGTCTGGCTATTGTGAATAGTGCTGCAATAAATATAGATGTGAGGAAGGGGTGTTTGTATTGAATTTTTGTGCTCTTAGGGTATATCCCTAGGAGTGGAATAGCTGGGTCGAATGGGAGCTCAATTTCCAGATTTTGGAGGAATTTCCATATCGCTTTCCATAGAGATTGGACTAGACAGCATTCCCACCAGCAGTGGATAAGAGTTCCTTTCTCTCCACATCCCCGCCAGAACTGATTATTCTCATTCTTTGTGGTGTGTGCCAATCTCTGTGGTGTGAGGTGGTATCTCATCATTGTTTTGATTTACATCTCCCTATCTCTGATTATTTTAAAAGATTATAAAACATTATATATCATTAAATTTTTATGACAGTGTACCAATTAGTTCAGGCTTATTCAAGAGAAACTTCTAACTATATATACATCATTATGTTTGAAATTTTGATAATTACAGACCAAAGAGGCAGTAGAACAAGACAGGTACTTGCTTTGTACATAATCAATCCCGGTTTAATCTTGATATCCCATATGGTCTTCCAAGCACCACCAGGAATTATTATCTGAGTTCAGAGCCAGGAATAATCTCTGAGCACTGCCTGGTGTGGCTCAAAAAACAACACAAATATTTTTGGCAGTCAAGTAGTATTGTTCTCTGGTTTGCATTTCCTTTAACTACAATTAAGGCAAAACCACTACTTGTCTTTACTTGTATGTTATAATTTTCTCTTCTGTAATTTATCTACTGATATCTCATATCCAGTTAGATATGATTTCATTTAAAGTAATACATCTCTATTTAAAAGTGGCTTCTTGATAGGATAGACCCAGGTTCAATACTCAGCATCCCATATGGTCCCTGAGCCTGCCAGGAGCGTTTCTGAGCGCAAAGTCAAGAGTAACTCCTGAGTGCTGCCAGGTGTGGCCTGAAAAACAGAAAAAAAAATAAAAGTGGCTTGACAAAATCTTATTATCAATGGCTTAAATCATATTATATCATGCAAAAGCAGGCCACTGTGGCCTCCCAACCATCAAACAGGCCTCATAGCCCTCTTCACAATCAGAAAGAGAAAGTTGCTTCACTCCCTTCATGTACGTGCTGCCTCAGAAAGTTCTGGAAGTTCCTTCAGATATATGCCCACTAGTCAATTGGGAAAGAGGATCACATCACTCTTTGGGGTCTCTCAGGCAGCATAAATACAATATCATACACACACAGTTTTGTTCTCTGGTGATTGGAAACTGCCTCCAAGGTACCAGGGCCAATAGCACTGCATTACACATGATCTACAAGTCAGAGCAAGATTATTCCATAGGCCAGTGGTCGGCAAGCCATGGCTCACGAGCCACATGTGGTTTTTTACACTTTTTTAAATTATCTTTATTTAAGCATCGTGATTACAAATATGATTGCAGTTGTATGATTATAGTCATGTAAAGAACACCCTCCTTCACCAGTGCAAGATTCCCACCACCAATTTCCCAGATCTCCTTCCTCCCCACCCCACCCACACCTGTACTCAAGACAGGCTTTCTATTTCCCTCATTCATTTACATTGTTATGATAGTTTTCAATGTAGTTATTTCTCTAACTGAGAAATAACTCTATGTGGTGAGCTTCATGTCATGAGCTGCACCTACATGGGTAAATGGGGGAAATAATGGTTGGGACTGAGGCAGTAAAAGATTAGAAATGAGCTTTGTAGGGCAGTATCAAGGTCACAATGCAAGATGGATATAATGCATATATAAACTATATATGCATATAATACTATCAATATATATTGTGCGCATGGGGCACTAGCCCCCGTGTGGTTTTTGAAATGGAGACCAAGGAGAAAAAATTTCCAGTGACTGTCCCAACATAAACCAGTGCTATAATGGCCCGCCTTCCTCCCAAAGTGCATTCCCATTAGTGTAGGGAGAGGTATATGATGACCCCTATAGAGACCACCTGGACCAGCACCCAGAGAAGGCCTGGAGTCCAGGGAAGAAAGAGGGAGATGGCTGAGGGCCTTCCAAGCCTCCCAAGCATTCTCCAGGCTAGGGAGAAGGCCTCTGGCATGGGGTCTCCCCAAACCCCATACTTGGCAAGAGCCGGCCTCCAGAATCAAAGAGGAAACTGGGAGCCAGATATCTGCCCGCCCTTCACTCCATGCACCTCTCCCCTTTAGTATTGAGGGAGGGGGAGCCTGAGAACCCCTAAGATTCTACCTGAATCAACCTTTGACCATCTGGGCCGGCACCCACGGAAGGCCTGGGGTCCAGGGGAGGAAGACGGGGACGACTAAGGGCCTGCCAAGCCTCCCAGCATTCTCCAGGCTAAGGAGAAGGTCTCCAGCATGGGGCCTCCCCAAAACCCATACCTGGAAAGAGATGGCCTCCAGAATCAAAGAGGAAACTGGGAGCCAAATATCTGCTAGCCCTCCTCTTCATGCACTTCCCCCTGAAGTACAGAGGGTGGGGAAGCCTGAGGACCACTAAGATTCCACTTGAACCCACCTCTGGCCATCTGAGCCTGCACCCAGGGAGGGCCTGGAGTCCACGGGAGAAAGAGGGGGCCTGCCAAGCCTCCCAGAACTCCCCAGGCTAGGGAGATGGCCTCCGGCATGGAGTCTCCCCAAACCACATATGTGGCAAGAGCTGCATAAGCTGAGTTTTTCAGACTTGTTATTTCAGTGTGAAAATTTCTAATTTCAGTCGTCAAATCCTCTTGATGTTTATTTGTGCTCCAGTCAAGTCTATCGATATTTTTTTTAGCTCCCTGAACATCTTCAATAATTCTACTTAGAGTAGAATTATTTAAGATCTTATTTGAGAGGACACCTAACTGTTTGGTACTTTTTGAATTATCAGAGCAGCCATCTTGATTCTTTAAACATGGGGTTGTACTGTAAAATTTCTCCATTGTTAAGGTTGTAGATTGCTTTTTACAATGTGGAGAAGTGGGGTTCAGGGGTTAAAAGATAAGTGCGGCCGCAGAGCAGTCACGCTTCTCGGGTGTGGGTCCAGGAGAGATTATGATCCTTGGTGTCTCGGGGCTGGCTCCCACAGAAAGAAGGCAGAGAGCAGGGCAGCAGTCCTTTATAATTTCTCTGGGTGCCCAATCATACAGCAGGAATCAGCCCCACATTAGTTGGGTGGGGACATCTTACTGGGTGTGATTTCTGGAGAGATTATAATCCTTGGTGTCTCGGGGCTGGCTCCCACAGAAAGAAGGCAGAGAGCAGGGCAGCAGTCCTTTATAATAACTTTGGGTGTCCAGTCACATGGCAGGAATCGGCCCCATATTATTTGGGTGGGGACGTCTTACTGTGTGTGGGTCCTGGAGAGATTATGATCCTTGGTGTCTCTGGGCAGACTCCCACAGAAAGAAGTCCAGTTTCTATTTTAAGGTGTAACATAATGACTTACATAGGCTGTGAAGTGAGTCATCCACTTTGAAGAACTCTTAATTAAGTCAAGCCTAGTTGATCAAGTATTTAGGATCCTAATAACAGCAGTGGAATTCGATTGAATCTATAGAGTCTGGTCATACGCAATAGGAAGAGGTATTTTGGGCACATCTCCCTGAAGAGAGAAGCTTGACAACCATCTCAGAACTCATCCAATCCCGCAGCCTATATACTGAAGAAGATCAAACAGTGCTGTGAGAGATGGAAGCATGTCTATTTAACAAGGAGGCATCTCATTTTTCTGAGTCAAAAAGCTCATTGTTGGCAAGATAGCAATTCCTTCCAAATTCATTTATAATTCAGTTCAAGTAAGTAAGAAGTCCAACAGGTTATTTGCAGACATTGACAAGCTGATTCTACAACTCACAAAGTCATATAAAAATATGTTAAACGGGCCCTTCCCCCGCTCATTTCCCAGGCTCCAGGCAGCTGCAAAAGGTAGGGAAACCCCCCCTATTTGCGCCCCTCCCTAGCTGGTTTCCCAGACTCCAGGCAGCTGCAAAAGGTAGGGGAACTTCCGCCCCCCCCCCGTTTGCCCCCCTCCCCCGCTCGTTTCCCAGTCTCCAGGCAGCTGCAAAAGGTAGGGGAACTTTCCCCCCCATTTGCGCCCCTCCCTAGCTTGTTTCCCAGGCTCTAGGTG
>PVKC010017943.1:0-19926 GCA_004027635.1 Crocidura indochinensis
AAAAAAAGTGTGCCACACCTGAAATTATAAATTCAAAATTATTTTTATAGAGGTAATTAACTTACTCAGGATGTGAGTTCTCATGTCTTTGATCCCAGAATGCAGTAGCCTGGTTTCATTTTCCTTATTCTCACATAATGAGTCTCCTTCACTTAGACCAGGCTTCAAGTCTGAAGTGATGACCCTTAACTTATGAAAGGTTAAAGCCATTGTGCACTGAGAATATCTTTAAGTCATAATTGCATTTAATGTATCTAATCTACAGTATATCATAACAAACTATCCTATTCTAGCTTACTTATGCCAAGTTATTTCGAGTTTCATCTCCATTTACTGCTTTTTCTCTTCGCACTAGAAGATAGAAAGAAATGTAGACTTCCTTTGCACACACACACACACATACAAACACAAACACACACACACTCTGCAAATAGTTCACCCTCAGAACTTCAAATTGGACTGGATGCTGAACATCATTGATATGTCCTGTAAGAGCACCATAAGAGCACCAGCCTGGCCCGGGAGATAGCATGGAGGTAAGGCGTTTGCCTTTCATGCAAAAGGTCATCGGTTCGAATCCCGGTGCCCCATATGGTCCCCCGTGCCTGCCAGGAGCAATTTCTGAGCATGGAGCCAGGAGTAACCCCTGAGCACTGCCGGGTGTGACCCAAAAACCAAAAAAAAAAAAAAAAAAAGAGCACCAGCCTGTGGATTGCAGCCCTGGGAAAGATGGAGAGTCACAGTTCTAAGTAAGACTTCTATGTATATGTAGCTTTCATGCTATTGTACAGTTAGCTACAGTAAGTCAGAGGCAATTTCTAATCACAATCATTGTCAGAATTTATTAAATATATGCAAATGTATCCTTTTTTTATATTTTTACTATCCCACACATGAAAGAGAGTTCTGTAAGATTTGATAAGTGAAACAAGGAGTTATTTTTTTTAATCTTTATTTAAGCACCAGGATTGCAAGCATGTTTGTAGTTGGATTTCAGTCATAAATAGATGTGTTCTCTTGAGGCCAGAGAGATAGCACAGTGATAGGGCATTCGCCTCACAAGCAGCCGACCCAGGATCAACAACAGTTCAAATCCTGGCATCCCATATGGTCCCTGTGCCTGCCAGAAGTGATTTCTGAGCACAGAGCCAGGAGTAACCCCTGAGCACTGCCAGGTGTGACCCAAAAATGCAAAAACAAAAATTAATAGATGTGTTCTATTAAATTCTCTTACAACCCTAGGCTTAGACAATATTTTATTATCAGTATAAAGTATTTAGCTCTCTGTATGGCAGGAAATAGAAGACTGGGAGTATTTGGGTAGATGCTGATATAGGAGGGGTGGTCTTTGCTAGATCTCACCATCTTTCACTTTCATCTATGTGAAAATGGGGTGTTTTTTAATTCCTACCTCGTCAATGAATAACTTGCTAAGTATCTGTGTACCTTAACTGTTAGGTTAGGTGGTAGCAGTTTGTTTTTACCATAGTGTTCAAAATAAAATTCAAATTCTTTTGTTTGACTTGTAAACTCTTGAAGGTCTGATCTTTTTTGACTCAGTCTTGATTTCCTACTATTCCCTCAGGGTATTCGTTTATTGTCATGAGCAAAGTTTTCTCTGCTACCTGAATATCTAGACTCATGCTTTAAAAAATACTATTTTTCCTTGGTTAAGCAACTACATAATTTATTTTATTCCATGCTAGAGTGAGATATTTTGAAATAAAAAAATGTATGCTGAGGAATGTGTGACTCTTTCCTGGTAAAGATATAACATATATTAGATTTGCAAATGAAAATATATAATTAGATGAGCTCCAAAATGTTTGAACTAGAGTAGTAAAAGATGTGACAAGATGTGTAGTTCGAATCAAAAGTGGAACTTTATGATTTATAAACCCTGAAAGCTGTGCTTGTGGTAAATTCTGCATAAAATTGTTTTGAATATGTAAATTCCCTTCATAACCAAACAGTGGAGGAGCTAGAATTGGGTGATTTTTTCTGAAAATGTGCCTTTTTATCTACAAAACTAGAAAATTTAGCATGTTTAATTAAAATACACATCATCTCTCTACCTGCCTTCTGAAATATAAGGACTGCTGAAATTATTTAGTCACTTCTCTCTGATTTATAGACTTTAATTAAATATATTTACATTCTATAAAATTTTATTCAATTGAATAATTATTGTTTTATAAAGATAATTTCTTTCAAATCATACTTCCTCAAACTCTTTCTTTTAGCACAGTGTGCTATTCTAGTCAGGAATCTGCTCTTAGATTGCCTTGTTTTCTCAATAGCTATATCACCTAGACAATTTTCCTAACCACTTTATATGTCTATTGTCTCACTTTCACAAAGAGAATCATAGATTTATTTTCTAGAGTTCAAGGTATTAGATGAATTCCTATGAATAAACCTCTTAGAACAATTCCTAGATGTAGAAGAGGTAACTGTAAAAACCACTCTGTGGAAGTATTCAGACAAAAATCACAGGTTGTGATGGCACTTGAAAGGAATTTAACATTATGTGTGTTGCTTAAGGCAAGAGTTATATAATGAAGACTGTCATGAGGTGTGGTGAAAGAATTTTTTCCACAAAACTTTTGATAATCAGAAAAAATAATTCTCTTTTCTGTATTGTACTCTGGTCAAAGAAGAGAGTTAAATTATTTGAGTTAGATTACAAGCGAAGGTACAATTGTGATTTTTTTTTAAATAATAGGGAATTTTGTACCAATCCCAACTATCAAATAAGAGATCTTATAGTAATGTCCACAGAGATTATTGTGACTTTCCATGAGAGATTAAATAGCCTTGAGATGATAAACATGTACGTTGGAACTACCTTCATTCTTTAGGGGACTCATTGGCAAACAATTTACTTCTTTCATGACTATACTATACAATACTAAATTAAGACCTAACCGAAGAATAAATATTTCCTTTTGTTATTAGAATTTTTTGTTGGGCCACATCTCACTCTCCTTAGGACTTACTCCCCACTCAGATTATTCCTGTCAGTTGCAGAAACCAAATTTGTTCCCTGAGATCACACCCCAGGGCCTGTGTGTAAGTACCTTACCTTCTATACTATCTTTCAAGCCTGGTTGGCTTTATTAATATAGAGATTACCTGGGCTAGAGAGCAAGCACAGTGGGGTGGGTAGGCTGAGTAGGCTTCAATTCTTTGCATTTCATATGGTCTCCTGAGTACCACCAGGAGTACTGAGTACAGTACTGACTACAGACCCTGGAATAACCTCTGTGCATCACTATATGTGACTCCAAAACAGAACTAAACAAATATAATGAGATAAACTGAACAGTTAATCTATTATGAAGAATCATTTTCACAGAGCAGTTACAGTTTCAGCATCATCCCATACAGCATATTTACTTCCCAATGTAATTAGTTGAGGCAAAGGATGTCTGAAAACTGAGAATTTACATTTGTTTGTTACAGGTATTTTTACTTACATTAGTCAAAGCCCTACAGGAAGTCTATGCTAAAAAAATTAATCTATGATATTTTTCAGAATAAAGAGAAACAAAGGATATTAATGTGCTGTGTAGGTGATCCTCATAATAGGGCAATAGACAATTGTGTAAAATATTTATAAAAATCTTTATTTCCTTTAGGAAATAGTGAAAGATGCTGAGAGAAATAATTCACTACAGAAGGGAAATATAATGCAGTACATATAATCACAGGAGTTATAAACAAAGGCGGTTGACATTAATAATTAAGGGAGAAAAGTTTCCTATAGAGCTTCAGATGAGCTACAGGCACAATGTGTAAAATCACTTGGCCAGCTGATCATTAATTATATTCTAGACCAGTATAAATTAATGTAACTAGTTCTTCTATCCTACTTTTCTAGTCCAATCATTTGTCTAATGTAATAAATGTAGCTATTATACAGGCCCCGTAAGGAAAACTGTCCTCTTCCCCATTAGATCCTGATGCTTTTGTTATCTGTAAGGGAGTATGCAATATAAATGTGATAGGGAACTTTATCACTTCTCCAATGTCCTTGGGTGTATGTTAAATAAATTCTAATGGAAATTTTATTATGGCTGTCAATATCCAAGAATGCATTAATCTGACCTTTGCATTAGTAGCTGGTAATCATTTTATTAGATCCTTTGAGATTTTATTTCTCTATTTGCTGCTTGGCTTGTGTTCTCTGTCTTTGAACACTGTTCTCTCTCTCTCTTACTAGGGCCTTCTTTATGCAGAATCTTTGAAGTGCTGAGCTCGCTGGGCCACCTGAGAGAGAGCCTGGGCCCCAGCATGGCTTCCTCCTGGGAACTACTTATGCTTCTTTCTGTCACAGGATGTCTCTCAGGTAAGAAGCCTCTCTTTTGGATCAAATAACAGAAATATGTAAGTGACTTTATTATAAAACTCCATATTCATTTAAATTTATGTTAATATGCATACTTCCTAAAACATAAAAAAACCCTTAAAACTCTATGTGTATTGAAGTTATATACTAGACAATATATTAAAATACTTGAAAATTCTATGGAAATGTTTGGTTTTTTTTGGTTTTTTTTTTTTTGGTTTTTGGGTCACACCCGGCAGTGCTCAGGGGTTACTCCTGGCTCCATGCTCAGAAATCGCTACTGGCAGGCACGGGGGATCATATGGGGCACCGGGATTCGAACCGATGACCTTTTGCATGAAAGGCAAACGCCTTACCTCCATGCTATCTCCCAGGCCCCTGGAAATGTTTTTTAAGATAATTGTCTCCTTCACTTTCAGAATATTTGATTTATATATATGCAAGTGTGCATATATATTTACATGCATATATACTTTGTATATGAATACATACTTTTTGAATATATATGTTTTAATATCTTGAATCTAAAATAGAATCTTTCATTTTTGCAAAAGTTTATTTTTTGAGAAATAATATGCTAATCCTGATGCTAAAACTTATTATCATATGTGTTTTTGCTTTTTTTAAGAATGTCTACAAAATAAATAATAATGCTGACTGAAGTTATTTTATACATGATGTTTATAACTATTTAAGCTTTAATGGATCCCATTAACTCCAATGTATTTGTAGCAAAATACTTAGTGTTATTTGTGTCTGTTGAAAACAATAGTTTATAGAAAAATAAACAGGTATTACAAGAGGCATGAAAGATAGTATGAGATTTCTACAAAGTTTTGGTAGGAAATCTATGAATCTGTAAATAAAAAAGATGAATTGTTTCAAATCAGAAAGCAAACCAAAAAGCCAATCAGTAACTATTATGAACACTTAGAAATTTCTTCAACATTTCAACTTAGGCTTTCTTCCTGATTTCTATTACCAATTTACCTGCTAATCTGGACTCTTCTTTTGCTTTCTCAATGTAATGCTCTCTTAAATTCAGAAACTAATGGAAAAGAATGGCTCTAGAGCTAGAAAAAGAAATTAAAAAGTCTGGCCCATTATTATTTCAGATAAACTCTAAGCAATTATCTTTGTTCTAGAATGGCCCATACATTATTTTAATTTCACTTTAATTAACATATTATTAGTCTCAATGGTTTTATTTATTAATCTGACAAGGTTAGACAGAATGAGGACAGTAATCTAAAATAACCAAAGGTTATTTTTTTATACTGACCTGAAACCATCCACCCGAATAAAAAAGTCTTTTTGAGTGATATCATACTGTGACTTGGAAAGGATATGTACTCATACTCATTTTACATAGAGTTCATTACCACTAGATGATAAGGGAATCAGATGCTATGTATTTCTGTGGGAAATAAATAAAATATTAGAAGATAGGACTAATGAGGTATAATTGGAATGAACTACTATTAAGTCCATTTATTAAGATTGTATATGTATAATTATTTTAAAACAGATGAATTTTTTCTCTGCTGTAGCTATTTGTTTAAAGTAAAATGTATTAGATACTTGAAAGGATCTGTTATGAAAGTTAGTTAATTAAATTAAAAATGGTTTTTAGCCATCATCTTTCTATTTTATTGAATTACTCTGTGGTGTATTCCCTATTCTGCTTTGTTTAGTTGGTTGGACATCCAATACTAACTTCACTATATTCTTATTTGGTGTTTTGTTCTTCAGTTTTCTCTGGTTATTGCCTTCATTTGTCTGGATTTCATTATAGCACCTATTTGGAATGCTGAGTTGATAACTAGTACTAAAAGTTAGGGTAATTAAGCTATAGATTATGAGCATATTTTTTTGTTCCTGCTAATGTGAGCCAAAATCAAATGATTGAGGAAGTAAAAGAATATTCAGATTTTATTCTATGTTCTTTTTCTTTCTTTAAACTTTAATGGATAGTTTATCTTGGCTTTGCTTAACTCATATTGTAGAAGAAATCTTATACCATCCTATATCTAAAAGTTCTCTATTAAAAGCAAAAGAAGTGATTGAAAGTTTTTACAGGAATGTGTAGGATAATATTAAATATGAATCATAATTTATAAACAGTGAGATACTACCACCCATCTAAGAAAGGTTAAGAAACAGAAAAAAAATATGTTCTTTAGGATCAGCTCAGTGGTCCTTTTGATTCTTGCAGACTCAGCTGATCTTAGCAGCCTGTGGATTCAGGGACAGGGGGACAGGAAGACTTGTGGTTGGTGCTCTGAACCTCACTCAGTGTTTGTGTTGAACTGCTACGAGCAAAGACAATGTCAATAATTTATTGATATCTCTGACTATTCAGTAATTAGCTTAGTCTCTTCCATTATCATTCCCTAGTTCCCAGGAACACCAAGAGAAAGGTCAGTACCCATCTTGTAAGTTTATTTCAAACCTGTGTCATGTCGGCAATGTCTCATGAACCCAAGAAAATCACATCAACAAAGATCAGAGTCAAGGGGTAGAAAACTAGCCTCAACATCGTAAGAGAGGAGCTGGAAAAGTACAGTGCAGAGAAGTACAGAGCAGTCTTGTTTGTCTGTGAACACTGTTATGTGTACTAAATGTTTTGGACTGATATATCTGGGTCTTCTCTAGTATCTGGCAACCACATGCTGAACTGTGCCTTTATGAATTTGGTTCTTTTAGATTTTTCAAATATGCGATATATTATAAAAATTATAGAGGGTAGATATTGTATTAAGTGTACTTACCACAAAATAAGTAGCCATAATAAGGATAGCAGTGATAGAAAAATAAATATATAAATATTTTTGGAGGTGATGTGTATATTTAAGATAAAATTATAGTAATGGCTCTATGGATATTTATGGATATGGATAATTCTGTGTGTCTTTTGTGACATGACATTGCAAACCAAAGAGTGGTTATAGCAATGAGAAATCACTGTATTCCATGTTGAATTTTATCACATATTTATATCTATGATAGCATGAAAATGTCAAGATTTCTGTTTTATTTATAAGAAAACAGTGTTTCTCTATATTTTAGTTTTGTATACCAAGACAGTGGAAAAATCATGCCCACACCTCATTCAGTAAACTTAAAAACAAATTTTGAGAAAGAATAAAAATGAAATCAATGATCATTTAATTAATTAACTTCAATTAAGTTTAAGCCTCTCATTGATATTATGTGTGAAATTGAGGCTCTAATCATAATTTGAAGAGCCTAGTTAATCAATGTACATCTGAATATATTAGCACTTCAACTTCTACTGTGCAAATTTTATGCTGTTGCTCTCTTTGAAAATGATTCTCAGAGACAAGCAGATTGTGCAGGGGCCAAGGCATATGCCTTGTATGAGCTGACTGGGTAGCACATGGTCTTCCAGGTATCACTGGGTGTGGTTGACGAGCACTGCTGGAAGGGAGCGCTGTGCCCCCTCAGGTCTCAGTAGCAAGCAAACCATAAACTGGATTGTCCAAGTCACAGTGGGAGTAGGCCCAGGACTCCTGGGACCAGCTTGGGCAGCCACTTCTCAAAAAAAAAAAATTCTTTAAGGATATATTTTCCTATATTTTCCTTCCAACAGAATAGAAATTGGGAGGAAACAATATAGTTTATGATATCTTGCCTTTGAATTCATAAGCAACATCTGACCTTCCTTGACTCTTTTCAAACTACTTTTCTTTCATTCTGTTTAAAGACAGACAATAACACAAGGCTTAGGGTCTTAGGAGTATCCGCTCACTTCTGCATGGAATCTTCTCCCATAATTCACTTTTCATATATGCTAATAAATGTCCTTATTTCTTTGAAAAAAACTTAATGCTTAGAGACAGGAATTGCAATAATGAAACAATAAAATAATTAAAATAATATTTAAAATAAGTGATAGTTATTAAAATAATACCAAATGATATTAAAATAGCCATAATTTGGGACCAGAGAAAGTTAGGACATTCACCATATATTTAGCTCATCCAGGTTCCATCCTCTGTATCCCACATGGTCACCCTGGGTGGTCCCTGAGTGCAGAGCCAGAAGTCCCTGAGCATAACTGGGTGCAGCTCGAAAACCATAATCAAATAAATAAAAATAGTTGTCTTTTAATGAAATGTAACTTAAGCCTGATTAAACACTGTGATTAGGACACTTAGTGACTGTGGAAAATGTCACGAAGATATTATTAGTCTGGATTATTAGAATAGGCTCTGTGGCAATGTTTAATAGGCTCATTAACATATTGTCATTTGATTGGAGGTTTTAAAATTCTTCAGTTCTCTCTTTCAATATAATAAATTTGCTAATGATGGTCTTTATAACTACCACAAACATTTATATATTCATTCCATTTTTGTAAACTATTAAAAAACACATTTCCCAAGGTACATTTATAAATCTAAGAATAATTGAAATTTATTTTAAAATAAATGACCCTGAGAAAGTATTGAATGCTATGTATTGCTTTCTATACATTTTATCTCTTTGGGTAAATATTATTTTGTTAAAATTACACTATCAGCTTCATTGTAGATTTTTTGAAACTTTGCCAGTTTCTACGTTTTGTCATATTTATTTGTTATAGTGTCACTGCTATAATTTTTAAGTTCTTTTTATTCTGTCATAGTAAGCTTAATACTTAAATTTGTCAGAGTTCCTATCTATATACTATGATGTGTTTTCTGACCATGGCTTCACTCTACATTTTAGACTATGCTGGAGTTGTCCAAATGGTTCGGATTAGAGATAAATATGACTTGAAGTGATGATCTTTTCCCATTTTTGTACTTGCGTAATTTGCAATTATGATTATATATGCTTAAATTAAAAATATAAGACCATCTGCTCTCCAAAAACAGACAATGCTAGTTCTTTTGGATATTTCATATAGGATCTTGCATAACACTATATAAAATGTGAATACCAACTTTTTATTGGAAAAAGTGAATAATTATATTTTTGTACAGTGATGCTTAAGGTTTATTTTGGTTATTTTTATTCAGAACATAAAAAATATTGAATGACTTCATATTCTCTAGCTTTATAATTCAGATGGTTTTCTATATCAAGAAGTAACTGAGCCTTCTTTTGCTATCCTAAAATCTAGAGCCAAAGGAGTAGCAATTAGAGGACTTATGAAAACCTCTAGTAGCATTAAAAAAGAAAAGAAGAGAGGGAAAACAGGAGGTATGGGGTAGAGAGAGAGATAGAAACAGGAAGGACAAGTCAGAAGGCCTCTATGGAGAAAGAATATATGACAAGAAAAGTAATTAAAAACAAAATAAAGACAGCAAGAATGACCCCAGCCTATTTAAAGAGAAGAAAATAGCATGTTAAATACCGATAAATAACATGTAGATACCGTAGAGGAAATTCTAGAATATAAAGGGGTAGAAAGGTAATTCAACAAAGATGACATTGAATTTAGTCCTGGGACAAAAGCAACAGACAAATTTAAACAGAGAATATGATCTCCATACTCTGGAAAAACAAAAAAGAATGAGCAACAGTGGTTATATGTTGTGACTCTTATTGACTATTTATTAACTTTATGATGAGTCAACAGTCGTTTGTGCTTACCAAAATAAAAAACAAACAATCTTCAACAAGTCTTGACAATGTTTAGAACATGCAAGAGTTTAGATCTGGGGTCTAGAGCCATAAAACAGTAGGTAGGGCATTTACCTTGCACAGGTTGACTAAGGTTTGATTCCTGGCATTCCATATAATACCCAAGCTCACGAATGCAGAGCCCAGAAATAACACCTGAGAAATGCCAGCTGTCACCAAAAAACAAAATCAAAATAAACACACACACAAAAGTCAACCAAAGTTTAGATCTGTTTTGCATTTGCTATGATAACAATGAATGTGGTTTTTGTAAAGTATCAGGCTTAAAAATATGTCAAAAATATAGATACACGAGAAATACATTTAGTAAGGAAGCAAAGGAATAAGAAAAGCTTGCAACTATGTTAATAGAAATCACAGCAGGAACTGAATATAAATAAATTTTAAAGATTCAGATATAATATTTAAGGGCTGTGTAACCCAAAATTTATGTGAGATTTTCTTTTTCCATAGTCTTTCCTGAATTAAGTTTTAATTTAGTAAGCTAATGAGTAAAATTTTTAGAAGTAATTTTTTTTCATATTCTGGGCATTTATTTTGCTCATATTTCATGGAAGAATTTTATCTTTTATCTCTGTATTAGCACTAATTGCTTTTAATTATAGAAGACTTTCTTTACCTGGAACATTAAGAGATTTACTTTAACAATCAGCAACTGTAATTTTTCATGGAATTAAACATGATATAAAGACTTTGAATGGGGCCAGCATGGTGATGCAGAATTAGAGCACAGATCTTGCACATAACCTGCTTTGATGATATTCCAAGGTCTCACTAGCATTGCTGTAGCTGTCCCAGTGTCCCCAAATACAGCAGGATGTGGACATGAATTCCCGTAAGTACTTCTGAGGAAGCCCAAGTAATCTCTGGCACCAAAAGGCTTAGCCATACTGCATCTTCTGTCATTGATATAGAAGTGCTTGTTTCTGTCTCCTTGACTAAGAATTGCCAAGAAGGCCCTGGGGCAAGAAAGAGAAGATGAACTACACTTTTTTTTTAATTTTTACACCCTAATGTGCTATTTGTATTGTGGAGCTATTTTCATTCTAGGAGCTTGTTAGGAAACTAGTTAAAACAAAGTTTTGAGTGAACAGAATGAAGTCATAGAATGGACTTCATATTAGTTTATAAAAATACACACTTTATAATCAGGTCCTTTTTTTATTTAAACAGTAAGTTCCCTTGGCTAAAATCCAGGAACAAATTAGATTTTTGCTAGCCTATACTTCATAAGAAAATCAAAGAAACAGATTCTAAGGCATTAATTTTTCTCCCAGTTCATTGACCTTTATTTAAAAACAACACCTTAAAAGATTGGAAGGTGTTGGGCCACATCCAGCTCTGCCCGGACATACTTCTAGCTCTGTGTTCTAGGATCCTTCCTGGTGCGCTTGGAAACTAACTAGCATTGGACCATATCTAGCTCTGGCTCGCCTCTATTTCCCAAACTAAACAGGACTCTAAATTCCAAAGTCTAATGCATTAGATTTTGGCAGCTTTAATCTCAAAATATTCACTCTATTGGGGGGCTATTTTTCTATTGCTGATTTTATTTCTCTCCCACATGATAGTTCCAAATAGTAGATTTTGATTGATTTTTTTTGCATTTTTAATTCTTTGATCTTCTAACTGTTGAGTCATCCATTGCTTCCATTCTCAGTTCTTGTATCTATAAATCACCACATATCTAGTCACTTAAGATCCATGACCTTTATCTTTCCAACTGCAACTCTTTCTCTCCAGATAAAAGAAAGATTCATTAGAATCAGAGGTAGAGGGCATCTCTTTTGTCTGACCATAGCTCCTTGGCTCACAGAATAAACTTGAAATAAAGAAAGAGAAGGGAGAGGATGAAGTTTTGATGTAGGCAATGGTGTTATGTATTAATATGATAAAAATAAATCATTTTACCTAAACAAATCTTTTCTAATATTGTTAAGACCCATTAAGAAAGTACACTCCATGGTAGGGGCAGAAATCCTGGCAGAAGATGTTTAAAGGAAGCAGTTGAAGAAAGAAAAAAACTTTATAGGCCTATAGTAAGTTCATTCTATGTATTGGATATTTTCTTCTTGTGACATATAAGCTTCCTACTAACTAATCAAAATTATGTCAAAAATTGTCAAATGTGACTTTGAATAAGGTCATTGCCCAAAGAAAAGGGTCAATCAATGTAGGTGCTATTCATAGAAACTATAGATTATGGTCGGTGTTTGAGCTACACATAGGGAGAATGACTGTCTAGGAGCTTCTGTGATGTAGAGCAGACCTTAGATTACCAGAGACTCTTGGACCTCCATCTGCCATTGTTATTAAGTGATTGACACCAATAAATTAAGATAACAAAACATAAGTGAATAGGTGGTCTGGGAATATTTGAATAACAGTAGAAGAAAAGAATATTACAGTGAAAACAAATGTTCTACCATTTTTTTTCAGAAAGCCTGGACTATGTCTTCTTATAGTTTAGGACACAAATCAAAGATTGTGTCCAACCCTCTCCCTACTCCACGAGCACTCTACCCATAACCATATGTTCTAAATAGACTCTTCACATTTAGAAAAATAAACAGAAACTCTCTGATTTGAAGATTTATAAATCTTAATGTTTGGAGAAAGCATAAAACTCAGAACAAATAGATGTTTTTACTAGATTAATGTGCAGAAGTTATGACATTTATGCTTCTAGAAGGCATTTTGCTGTAACTTATGTCAATGAAGTAATTTGTTATAGAATGTTACGATTTTCATTTAATTAAAAAACATGAATGAGAGATTTTTTTTGTCTTTTGAGGGATAACATAAAAAATCTCTTCTCAGAATTATGAATAAAATAGAACAAAACAGAATTTTTCAACAGAGCCTCTGAGGAATGTACATGGTAATTACTGTGGATAAATTTAAACAAGGTTTGAGTGGTCTGTCACTTCTTGTACCTAAAATGTGTTAAGGTACACAGCAAGATAGCAATAAAGCCAACATAATGTGAAAACTGATCCACACAATTGTGTTATTTAGAGGGACTTGGAAGAGAGGGACTTTGGGGTCCTTAGGAGAAGGAGGGGATGCACTGGTAATGAGTGTGGTGTTGGAATTATATGCCTAAGAAACAATTATTAATAGCATTGTAAATCACTGAATCTAGATGTTCTAATTTTTAACTTATTTAGTCTTTTTATTTATTTATTTGGTTTTGGGGGCCATACCTAGAGGTGCTCAGGGTTTATTCCTGGCTCTGCGGTCAGAAATCACTCCTGACTCGGGGGATCATATGAGATGCTGGGAATCGACTTGGGTCAGTCCTGGGTTAGCTGCATGCAAGACAAATGCCCCACCATTGTGCTACCCACTTATACCCCAAACTTATGTATTCTTGACAACTTTAATAGTGACAAATTCATTTTGTTTGTTTAGAACTATGAATAATAGCTATAATAATAAAATTTATCTTGTGAAATAGGTCAGAAAATCTGTTGGTATAGGTCCTCAAACTACGGCCTGTGGGCTACATAGTGTATTTGTTCCCATTTTGTTTCTTCACTTCAAAATAAAATATATGCAGTGTGCATAGGAATTTGTTCGTAGTTTTTGTTTTTACTATAGTCCAGCCTCCAACAATCTGAGGGACAGTGAACTGGCCCCCTGTTTAAAAAGTTTGAGGACCCCTGGACTATAGGAAGTTATTTGTTATAAAGATATGATTATTGCATTAAATTTTCTATATTGAACTCAAGTTAAAATTTGAATGTTCATCTATTAAAATTTTTCTATTTACTTCATGTGACTTTGTTTTCTCTGGAGGTGGAGGGGGGCAAATACATGTTTTTATTAAGTCATAAACAGCCTATAATTACCTAACTATTCTCCTTGAAAATCATACCTGAAAATTAGTTGTAATCTTCTCTGTCTTTGACTTTGATGATTATTAGGTTCCCAGTCAGGATTAGCCTTAAAGATACTTTGATAATCAAAAAGAGAGTATTTTTTTTAAGTTTGAGCACTTATAGACACCAAAGAATTGACATTTGAATGGATGACTTTGTTTAAATTTTTTTAAAAAATAGAGAAATCAAGGATTGCAGAGCATCATATTATATCAGTAACACATCAGTAACACAAATGAAGCAGGTCTTAATACACACCAGCACATTTACCATATTCCTACTTACCTTGGTGCTAAGTGACTGGAACAAGTTTTTATAATGTCATTAGACTTCCCTAGAATGACTAATTGTCACAGTTGCTGTTGTGGAAAAGTAATTAATTATATGAAGTAATTATCTTTCCCTCAAGTATACTTTGTTTCAACCATTTTTTTTGTCTAGAAACTCAGAGTAGCTTTGTTTGTGTCATGATATGTGAAAATGAGTCCACCTGCCAGTATCCAAGGTGGGCCTTGGCTTGGCAGAAGGTTTGACATATAGCTGAAACTGACACAGGGGAAAAGCAAATGTGTTCCCATAAATTATATTTTATTCTAAATTATGATTCTGTAGTGACATCTCTAAGATAAAGATTAACTTTGAAAGAGAGAAATTCTTTGTAGGCACTATTTGCATGATGAGCGAGTTAGGAAATTAAAACATAGCCCTACCACCTGTAATTTTGCAATTTCTGAAAAACTTAATATAAGCATAATGCTGAAGTGTGATGATTTATATATACATTGCATATATGAGTTGTCCTTTGATTGAATTCAACTTAATTTCAGTAAGTTTTACCCTGATTATTCAGTATTAATGTATTCAACATTCTGCATTACCAAAACAAAAAAAATGCTTTTCAAAGAAGGCTCTGACGTTAAAGATAAATCTGTTCACATGACTAAAAGTCATATTCCTTTGAATAGTATAAGAGAAAGAGAATCATAAGTCTTGTGAGTTTACATTAATGGTATATACTATGATATTTTAGTGGTAATTACAAATTCCTTTCCAAAATATATTTCAAAAGTGTATTTATACTAACCTATGTAGATTTAGCTGTAATTCATAACCATAAAAATACGGAGGAAAGGGGCCGGAGTGGTGGCACGAGCTATAGGGTGTTTGCCTTGCACGTGCTAACCTAGGACAGACTGAGGTTCAATCCCCCAGCATCCCATATGGTCCCCCAAGCTAGGAATGATTTCTGAGTGCATAGCCAGGAGTAACCACTGAGTGTCACAGGATGTGGCCCAAAAACCAAAAATTAAAAAAATAAAAAATAAAGAAAATAAGAAAGACTCCTAGATACAGAGGTTAATAAAAATAAAATGATGATTATAAATATTAATAAAAATAAATAATAAAAATAATTAAAAAAATCTTAAGCTTCTGGGAAATAGAAACCCTGTCATAGCTTGGCATCCCTGCTTACTAAGTATAGGAGTTTGTGCAAAACACTATCTTCAATTTCTCAATTTTAATGTGGAAATAATTCACAATTGTTAAAATAATAGTATATTAAAAAGACTGCAGATATGGTTGTGGAATACTAAATTACTTTTAATTATTCTGAATAGAGACTGATGATATGGTTTAAACCTCACTGTGGAGAAAGAGCACATGAAGAAAGAGTGAAAAAATGTTTATAATAACCATTTTTAAGAGAAATAAAAACATTCAATATCTTCAGTATGTTTGAAGATAAATTTGAGATTTAAGTTCTGGAAATTAAAATAAAATTATTAATAGCTTTCTCTCATATTGTATAGTTGGCACACCCTACACAAATGTAACAATAGCAATTCTAGATAAAGTTAAGTGGGACAGATAACTGGTGGCTAGCAAATGGGAAGTGAATAATGCCTATAAAGACAGAGCTGTCCTCTTCACTATGGAATTCAGGCTGAGAAAACAAGGGGGAAAAAGGTATGCAGGGCAACAGATGGGAGATTTAGTTATATAGACTCAAAATTTCTTGATCTACTTATTGCAGAAAGATTAGTCAGAACGCTTAGAAGTTCTTGTTTAAAGGATGTTGCTTGAAATGAATGTTTTAATTGGATTAAAGTTGTTAATGATAAGCAAATTCTAAGGTGTGTCTATAAAAGTTTTTCATATGGAAAAGAAAATACTACTTTTTGGACATTTTTTTTGATCTCGGGTACTTATTCTCTTTTCCCTGCTCTTTCAGTTTTTCATTAGCATCAGCCAGACTAGTCCATTGAGTGTCTACCCAATACGACAGGCATTTCATCCCATCTGTCACTATGTACATTTCTTTCCACTTCCCTGTCATCTCGTTCTACCTATTTAGTCTTCAAGAAACTTAATCATCACTTAAGTGAAGTTGAACTTAATACAAACAACCCAGAGTAATGTTTCCCTCTTTCAGCCCACTGAATAAAATCAATATACTTTATTTCAAAATATCGTCTATAACATTATGCATTATGATGCTACTTCCAGGTAGGCCAGCCATCTCAACATAACCTGAGTGGACTTCCATATCCTCTTTCTCTTTCCTCATATGATAGCTTATAAAGATTCAGTGATCTGAGTGCCCTTTTTACTTAGTAAGTTCTTGACTTTGTGTTCTCTCATAGCCTGGAAAATCCCTCAGGGAATCTTGGTCATCTAGTTTGACCAGTTAAAATATGAGACAAAAAAACTAGATCAATTTGTCTAAATATAATAGTGTTTAGCATTCAGCACACTGTAAATGCTCATAATTTTACTCAGATTGCAAAATGGAGCCACTATAGGATTTAATTAAATAAAGGAAATGGTTAAAGTTATATTTTAAAAGGATTTTTAGGAAATACAGTGGGGGAAATAAAGAAATGAATAAAGTATTCTGGGTGAAAAACTGATGGTGACGTTGACTAAGGAAGTGGCAATAGTTCCAGATGCCACATACAGAAACATCAGCATTTCTCACTAGTTCATCTGTACAATGTAAAATATCAGAAAGAGGTCAAGTGTGATTTGAATGATAATACCTCCAATACAACAGAATCAGCATTCCCTCCAAGATTGGCTTATATAATTACTTTACCTTTCTTTCTGACTTCCAGCCTGCATTTTCTTGATTTAGAGCAGTCAGGGTATTTTATCCCCAAATCCAAATATATATTTTTTTTCATTTAGGCTAAGAACACAAAATGTTCTGATCTTTAATATTCCCTGGGTTGCTGGAATGCCCAGAGGGTGCATAATGAAAAAAAAAAGGCTTTATATTTGAGGTCAGCAAGGCATATAAGAAACAAAAAATGGAATGTAAGCTCTTGTTCTAGAATGAAAGGCAATGCTACTTGTTTACTGATTCTTTTAGTAAAGCGACCCCTGTCGCTGTCGCTTTAGCCTTTAACTGCTTTTAGTCAAAGCATGTATTATCATGCAACCACAAAAGCTGATAGATAGGACACAATATCACTTATCTCTACCAACCATCTGAGAGAATTGTATTTCTCTGGTTTCAGAAACTAATTGATTCTATAAGACAGAGTTTTAATAATATAGCAGATGTTTAGATATGAACACATCAGGGATATCATAGCATATTTTATGTTTTTTTTAGCAAGAAAATTCCACGATTGAAAACTATTCTTGTGTTATTGTTTTTGGCCTTATGTAGTCTATATTTGCATAAAATCTGATCACAGTAGGAAACTCCTGTAGGAAACTTTCCCATGTTTTAGACTCTATCCATTACTTCTTTTGAGTGTCTTCCAGAAACTTTCTTCTTCTTAGAATAGTGGCAAGATTTGGCCAATTACGGCTTAGTAACTGGAGAATACGAGCTGTATATCTTATTTGCCAGAGATACACAAGGTGAAATGCATCCTCTTCTTTATATAGAAAAATCACAGAATTACTAGATATTTTCTTCCTTCATTGCTAGTACACTTTAGCCATAATTTTCTATAAAAGTACATAGTAATCACAATTATTACACATCCCTCATTGCTAATCTGCCTAATCTACCCTAAGAATTTAATGTAGGGTATTTGAAAAAGCCTGACTTCCTTTTCAGTAGGCAAAGCACACAATTTGACTTTATTGTAAAGAAGCATTTTAATGCAACTCTCACATGAGCTGGTCTTGTCCACTGCCCTAGAACTGTGGAGGCTGGGGAGTATTTATTTGATTTGCCATAAGCCGTTGATGGGAACAGCTTTCCTGAATTGAGTGCTTTGCTTGGTGGCTTTTTTTCATTAAGTGCAGTAGTGTGAAAAGCTCTGGCTCTCGCAGAGAAGTGAGACCTGAGTCCTCTGCCGATCTGGGGGGCTGTTGCTAATGTCTGGACAAAGCTTCCATTCAGAAGGCGGCCTTGGTCTGTTTGTGTACAGACCCTCAGCCAGTCAATTCACACCTGTGCACTGTTAAGAAGGTCGCTGTGCTTTAGGAGTGGAATGAGGTTAACTATTGTTGCCTGCTCACAATATAATGGCATATGTTGGGATAGTAGGGCCCCCTTTGCCCGCTTTATCAATATGAGCTCTTAACTCGGAATGCCACTGTGAAAAGAAGTGCTTTAGTTACAGCGCTAGAGGCATCCATTTTTCCTGGCACAAAGCCGTAGGTGGTTAATGATGACTTGCAGCTGTACTGTTAATGGTCGCACTTTAGATCAGTACAGCTCTGTATGTGGTAACATTTGAACCCAATGCAACAGCATAAAAGGTGATGCTTTCATCTCCTCCCCAAAGAGCGCCATGATTATCCCCATCTCCTATTGTTTTTTTGCTAGGACAAGTGATATTGTATGCTATTTTTAATAGCAGAGTCATCAAATCATAGGGTATTACGTTATAGTATTAGCATAGTTGGGGGGGTTTGCCTAGTAGCAATTTCCTTAGATATGCTCTTTGTTTTAGAATAAGGAAATTCAGTATGTAAAGAATCAAAACCTCTCAAATATGACTTTTAAACAAGTACCTTAAAGCAATAAAAATAACAGATAGAGAATAATTTCAAGACTAAATGTATAAGGGCTAGAAAGTGTGTGGGATGAAAGATGTGGTCAGTCTGGACTCAATTCCTGGGACTGCACACTGTCCGTGGAGCACTGCCAGTAATAATTTCTAAGCATAGAATCAAGAGTCAGCCCTGAGCACTGCCTGGTGTGACTCAGCCATATCTTACAAGCCTAAATAAAAAAAAATAGAGAGAGAGTAAATTTAAATATAAAATAAGAAGTGCTTAGATAAGCTATATAGTAACTAGTAAATACATGGATTACTAGTATTTTCTCCAAATTTATCATCTAAGTAAAGATTATTGATGACATAGAGATTGGACAATGATGTTATTATCATCACAAATTTCTAAACTTCACTGAATACCTTACTTTTTTCCCTATTATATACTACACTGTATATATAAAACATTGTTATTTACAGTAGATGTTATGGCTTATATTAGAAATATTCAAAAAAATCTCAAACCTTAAAGTGATATATTAATCCTCCCTCCCCCCCAAAAAAAGATCTCCTGTCTTTAAAAGTCTTTGGCTTATTGTGAGCCCAGCCCTGATCTCGATGACCTATCTGATCTCTCGGCTCTTTCCTCAGTGTAGAGTCTATCCGGAGCCACAGTATCACATTCAAATAAGAGGTTTTACAAAAAAGGTTCAGGAAGCCATAATGGATTATGCCAATGTCTTTTGTTTACCTTTATTGAAGCACATTAGGCTATTTTAACATTTCCAGAGGTTATTCATTTCCTGGATGAAAAAAGCTGCTTTGGATAAAGGGAGAAATCACTATATATTATTACTACAATATTTTATTAGTAGGGAATGCTTCGAATTTAAATATGCATGAAAATATTCTGCTGATAACCAACAGTATATTTTATTTTTATCCTTTATAAATGCTAGAGATAATTTTAAGTGCTGTAAAATTCAAAATTTTGCCTATCATAATGCATTTAAGAATGCCTCTATTAATCAAATAAGATTATGAAAATTGCAGATGGTTAACTTATGAGACA